>JASANE010001342.1:0-28771 GCA_030248225.1 Trileptium ribeirensis
ATCTATCCTGACACGCCGAGAAGTGAGAACCGTTATTTCATTATTATTTTATTTCATATCTGTTTTAAGGGACGTTTTGGATACGTAGGAAGAACGATAAAATTTACCTAACGTCATAGAAGTTTCATTTTTCACTGGGGGTAAGAATTTTGGAATTTTGGGGTTTTAAAGATTTCAAACAAAAAGGGGGACATTAAATTATCATCAGGACTCTATAGGGATTCAAAATCACGCGTTCGGGTCAACTTAGTCCCAACCCGTAAGTACTCATGGACCCCCAATCCCGCGTTTAGACTCTCAAACTTTAGGGCCCTAAATCACCACCTCCTAAACCAAAACATCCCGATTTTTCAAGCCCTATACCTTATCTGGGCCCCATACTAACTAGTTTGTTGAAAACCGGGGCCACCCATCCCAACGGAGCTTCACGGGATTCTCCTAACTCAGTTGGGACCCAAAATTTCCCTAGCGTACACGCATTTTTCTGCCTTTTTCGGGCCTCCTAGGGTACTTACATTAAATTTAAGCTTCTCACAAGCAGGCGACCAGCCAGGGCATGGATATGATCCCGCCCCCGGCCGCCTGCTCCCTTCCGTTCCTAAAAAATAAGCAAAACAACCGAAAAATTAAAAAACACAAAATGTGCCTGAAGCGCTGATATATTCTTTTATATTGAGAACCTCGCGCCGACCAGCGCGAGGTTTAGGTTTGTTTACGCCAAATATTGGCACCCGTCGGCCAAGTGTGTTATTATCTCTGGTAAATCAGTCTCAGCGGCCAGAGCCCACTAAGGGCTATTGTCAATGCCATTTACGTTGTCGTCGCTTGTTTGTGTATATATGTGCGCTTTGCGCTTGTGTTTTAGACATACATTATGCTTTCTTTAGCGTTGCCAGAGCGCTTGCTTTTCAAATTTTAAATTTTGTCAGAGCACTACGAGCCTAAGCTGGACACGAGACAGGAGAAAAGGGGGGGCTAAGCAGAGTATAAAAGAGACTGCCCGATTCCTCGATCGGGACCAGTCGAGTTTTAAGTTATTAGGAATTGGCGGTTGTCGCCATTTGAGCTTATTTTATTAGGTTTTTCGCTTTTGTTTTGGTTTGAACATACCAGGGGTGGTTTCTAGCCGTGCCTCCACGGTGGAGAGCCTTCCCTGGTGCTCGTTTCTGTTCGATCCTACCAAGGGCCGTCCTTGCGGGCGCTGGGGTGTCGGAAGGAAGCCCCGCGCGTCCGTAAGGGCCGGGCCCCGTCAAATTCGCAAAATTATCGCAAACGAATCAAAATTCTGGTTCTCGCATAGCTCGACTGGTTCCCCGCTCCTCGGACGTTTTTCGTTTTTCACAGGCCCGAGGAGTGATTAAAAAGGTTAGATTTTAGGCAAATGGCAGTACATAAAATTTCTAGGCTAAGGAGATTCAGTGACAATAGTTCTGTTTTACATGATAAGTACCAAAATTTCCTTAACTAGGTCTTAGCCAAAATTTTTGAGGGGTACAGAGAACGACACGAAGGACGTAGCCGCTTGCATCCGCGGACGACACACGTTGTCTCCAATTGTTTGAAATCGGGCTTCAGCGTCGAATCCTCATTCGTTCGCTGGTTCTGCCGTTTCTGGTTAAAATTTGATGCAAGCGACTGCGGGCCCGAATCTGACAAAATTTTAGAAGGATCATTAGTTGAGAACGGAGCGAAAACAGGGACTGGAGTTGGCGGTGAGCTAGGTTGCATTGAAAATTTCGGGTGGGAGGTGGTTTCTCTAACCGTGCAACTACGGGGAGAATCCACGTCGGCACCTATTCCCGGAGCTCTCCGGGGGCGAGTTTCGAATTAGCCAGGTTGTTTGTGGGCCGCTCCAGCCCCTGCCGCAATGGCATTAAAATTTATGGACCGCTGGTCCTAGTCTCGTTTCGAGTTTGCGTTGCCTAAGGAGAAAATTTCTGTTGAGGTCGCATAGGTGCAATTTATGTTCCCCAAAGAGAGCGGAACTGGGGAGCCCCCGGGGAATCGTTTCCATTACAAATTTAAGGCACAAGTCAAGCAGATAGGCGCATCGCTTTGATAGGGATATGGTACTCGTGCCGGGGTACCCGAATTGCATTCTGTATTATAGATGATTTTCGTGTTATAAGACAGCTGCTGTCCGCCCCGATTGGGCGTTGTTGTAACATGTGCTGTGTGCGAGAAAAAGGACTTCAACAGTAAATCAGTTGAACCGCGTTTAATTTCCTGAAGCAGCTCGCAATATTGTGTTAATGAATCACGTCCCCTAGAAAATTTTAGGCTCCAACGGCAGCCCGGCAATAAATTCAAAGGTAAAATCAGTACAGCAGAGAATCGAGAGCAATCAATGTTGCCCTTTTTCGGCTTAGCTTCGTTGGCGCAAGCATTCCGCCATCCTCCGCTTAAAGGGCCAAATCCACGTCCTTCGTCACATCCCGCATAGCACTAATGCGCATCAGAACTATCACGAATTTCCCTCTGTCGCAGTTTTCCCACCAACCCAGTGCGTCGTGTAGTGTGTTCCTTAGCATTGCCTACATGAGCATCCGAGGCGGACACCCCCACATCATAATACTGGAACTCCCACTAATCCTTAGGTCCAAGCCTTGATTACAAGGGACTGGGGCCCTCGCCTCAGTGCCCTGGTGCTCTTTGGCTACTAGGTAAAGTCTGCTAGGACTAGAATAAGGAATATCGTAAGGAGTCACAACTAAAACTGGGCCGCTTTTGGGATCATAGCCGTACCCCACTAGTCTTTAGATTAGGGATCTACATTCTAGTTCGACAAATGGGGGACCTTCTTCAGGCCATACTAGGATCAGAGAACCCCGCTTAGGGGATAAGGTGAACATGAGGGAAAGGCGAGTCAGCCTTATTACCTGTGAGCAGGCTTAAGGGTTGACTCTCCCTCGGGGGACCTCATACCATTAGACACGTGGGCCATTATAGGGGCCAGGCCGAACACCCTGGTTAACCCGCCGGCAGCCTGCTAAGCTAAGCGGTTCCCTTAGGTCATCGCGTAGATCACCGGGGAGTCGTGGAAGCCGGGGTTGTCCGGGCACCACACGCTGAGAAAATAGTGGTGCAGCTGGGATCCCTTAGGGCCAGAATTGGTCCTAGTACAATGTAATTATATACTAGTAACTCACAATGCGAGAGGAAGCAGAGCGAGTATGGCTATTCAGTGCTTAACGAATATTTTGACGTTCCTAATTCAGGTTTTTGAGCCCCTTTAAAGCGCTACGCTGGCATTAATAGACGGGTAATACTTTAGTAGATTTTTCAATCACATATGAAAACCATAAAACCGTTTATCTCTTCCTCTTATGACTGAGAAAACGAAAAGTTTTGAAATTTATAAATACAGATTTTAAGAAAAATTATAATTTGAATAGTAATATTTTACGTTTCAGGGCCCCACGACTTGCCTTATTTGAGACATACTACGCAAATAAAACTGTTGTTATGGTGCTCAGCAACATCAAAAATGTAAAGAAGATGCATTCTAATGAACTGCAAAGCGCAAAATTTGACCATTTTTGGTGCATAAATTTACCAAATTTTGCCTGATACTGTCTCACAGAGTTAATAACATTAAGTTAATAACGTTAACATTGTTAGCGGGCTTAAAACAAAGAAATCAACGTGTTTAAACTGTTTAAGTAATCCTGTAATCTCATTGTTCGACCCCAACAAGAAAAACAAACAATGTAAAAAAATTGAAAATTTAATTTTTTTAAGAAAGTTTTAAGTTTGGCTCACAATCCGGAACCGACTGCTCTGACAAAAAATATATAAAAGCAAAGTTGTATGTCATGATGAGAAAGCTATTAACCTAAAATGTTGTTTCATACTAAATGGTCAAGATCAAAACATCTCAAGTTGGTCTGATTCATGAAAATTTACGTAAAAATTATAGAAGCAGTGTGTACTACATTTCATTAAGCGTAGATTAAAAAAATTTCCAAAAATCCATCAATATTGTGAAGAGTTATGCTACGAACGGGCTGACAAAAAATTTCTTCCCGTTAACCACTATTTGAGGAAACTCGGCCCACTGCGTTCCTACGTCTCAACTATATATATTATACTAATCGCCTCAGTCGGCGCATTCCCAACTACAATAAAACTGGGCTTTAATTACTTAAAAACAAATAAGGCAAAAATCATAATTTAAAAACTCGAAACCTAGCAATGTAATAAAAAATATATTATATTAACCGCCAGGAGACATAATTTATAAACGAATACTGTAAATTCATTTGAATCGTTAGCGTCATAGGTTTATCTTACATGACCAAAAGTAGTAAGAAAGAAACGCACCTGCGAAGCTATATTATTGGTACAAATTAGTATATATATATACTAGGTTAGCCTTTACATACATGGCTGAGGTTTGATACAAATTTTTGCACAAAGATCCAGCGGTAGCTGGAAATATAAGTACATATTGCATAATTATATATTTATAATGTTATGTGTAATAAAATTAATGCGTAATGTAATTTGTAAAAATAAATATTACAGGAATAATATATATATTCTAGCGGCGGGCCTTAGGCCCGTTTCGCGTAAATGCGAGGCAACTCACCTTCAGGCAGTGTCGCCTTTACTGCTCATGCGGAGCGGAAGCTAAATTTATGTTGATAGCGCACGCCATATGTCCGTGGAAAACCAAACATGTGAAATGTAAACTTGTTTTTAATTTTTTAAAATTCAAATTTTAACTGAAATCTAATTGTGTGTCATTCGAATCGATAAGGTGTGACATATTGAATGGCGTAGAAACGAGCTTCTTTAGGCAATCCGTTCAGAAGTAACGGAATCAAGCCACTATAAAACGTTCTAAACTTATAAAAAAATTGAAAAACCAAAATACTAAAATTTAAAAGCCAAAAGTTAAAACATGTAAAGTTAATACAAGTAATTTCGTGACAGAGCAGCAGCAGCACGAGCAGTAGCATACAATTTCCTTAAACACGTAGATATAAATGCGTATCATAATTTTGCGTCACAATTTTATTATATAAGATAGATATCGGTCTACGAGCAACAGGGAATTCTCAACACCTTTAGTAGTTTGGAAATTAAGTTCTTACAATCTGTTTCTTTTTGTTTATTGTATATAATTTTGTTTAGTCCAATTATAGCGGTTGTTGGAAATAGACCGATCGAGTAGCTTCCGTACTTTTGTCTGCAAAATCAATTGTGCAAGATGTCAGCAACATATTTGTTAGCTGCGCTTCAGATGTAAACGTTGTTTGCTCCGTTATATGGCTAAGTCCCTTTGCAGGCCGAAAGTTGCATGCTTAAAAACTCGAACATCTTAGTTAGAGACAGGATAGCATGCGTTTGACGTCCGACCCTAAAAGTCACATTGACCAGATATTTTACTAACAAAGTTGCAATATATATGCATGAATATGGATGAGTACGAATATAATGATGTATAATCATATAATATACTTATGATATATTAATATATAATATACTTATTATATATTATATAATAATTAATTGTATAAAAAATGTATGGGATAGGTAGTTTATGAGAAAATAATCACTACTCGCTATTTCTAAATAAACTAGACAGCTTATATGGGAATTGGTTTCCACCGGCATGGGACCGGTGGAGCAGTCCTGCACACTTTGGTTGCCAAGAGATACGATACAAAGACTTCGACGCATTTTGAATTGTACCCCAAAATTTAAAAACGGTCCAAAGCCACTGATTTTCGCCTGGCTCCCTGTTCTCGATGCGAAAAATCCAGGGATGCTATTGCAGAAATCATGCCCGGATAGCCTAATTTTTGAGTATCTTTAAAACCTAATGTTTACGAGAACGAGCTGCAATAAGAACAACGTATCATATGGCAATTTCAAATCTATGGGAAGTATTGGTTTCTAATGATATATACGCCAGATTACTAGGTACGGAGAAAGCTTTCCGTAAATCCTACAAAGGTTTGGGCTGAAACGGAACTGAACTAACAGCATCGGTTTTCATTCTAACAGCAAAAGAGTTAAATACTTTTTCAAAAATAGCGTCACAAGCTTTAGTTTTGCGCTAGCAAGACAGCTACAAGCATGATAGGATTAAGGCAAATACATATCTGCTTGCCTAGCTGATAATTGCTATGCTGTTTATACGCAACACACATGCTTATAGTACAGATTAGTTCTCGAAACAAACGAATATGAATATGAAAATGTGTTTGAAAACAATACGACGGCAGCTTCATATTATATTCGAGTTGAGTCATAAAAGTATCGCGTTTTATGTTATTCAGTTCCAAATATATATACAATATCAATCAGGTGCGTAATATAATATATAATGCACTTTCGCTCCAAATTTACCGTTTTTTGCAAGCTAAAAACAAGATAGTATACAATTTTACAACAGTAACAATGTATTTCACCGTATATCCTTTGCTGTATCTTGTTTATTCTGCATTACTCTAGTATTGATTGTTATAACTATTTTTAACCTGTACCTCTAAACTATACGATTATTAATAATTGTCATTGATGTTTACCGTATGTGTATTAGAATTTCCATCATATTTGTGTATAATTTGTCATATATATAGTTTTTTTGCTTCCATTATACTAACTTTTACCTCATGTGTATGCAGTAGTTTTTTTGTTAAACTCGAAGCTTATTTTACCCATTTCTAGTTTGTATTCGAACATGTATTTATTTACTCGTGCAGGTATTGGTTGGTATTATATCTCTGAATGTGACGCTTAATTGCCCAGAAATATTTATATTTTACAGCTCTTCCGCTTGATGGTTGACATCTTTACACAGCGCCTTGGATGTCTTTTTTTCATGTTTTCCTTGCTGTTTAGTTTATTGTACCATCTTTACTCGGAAAATTAAAGCTTAACCATTGCGTAAAGTTTTGACGACATAAGAAACTGTTTGGAAGTATGTCCAAATTGGTACGCATCTATTAATATTAGGTTGAAATTTCTCTCTGTGTTGTCGCTTTAGAAGCCACAGCCAGGGTCAGCGTTAGGATCCACACAACCACTAATAGGGGCCCCCTCACACATAAGGGAGTTCCACACATTTTAAAATTTCTAATCACTTCGAGCAGACTAGTGTATGAATTTGTTTTCAGAAAAGGCGCACTGAATGTTCTAGAATTTTTGCTAAAGTTCCCCCTTTTTTGCAAAATTTTTGTCAATTTTGGACTATTTGTGGCAATTATTATGGAATTTACCTCAATATTTTCCATATTCTACAAAATCTGCAGCGAGCCTTCGGATGTTGGGGGAGGGGGACTTGAGCGGGGGCTCGCAAGGCCCCTCACATCATAGTTCGAAGCAATGCCCCACCCAGGCCCTGCCTCTGGCCGCAGCTAAAGAATCAGATTATTCGACAATAATTCGCGTGGACGCAGATCACGGAAACAGATTTCTGATACCCCTACGTTTTAGTTTTTTTATAGATGGTCTAAAAGTTTATAAGTCGCTAAATGATAAATATTATTAAGTAGCATTATCTCCCCAAATTTTTTGAGATAAAACAGCGCTTCAGCTTTCTCTCGCCTAAATTTATCCATACGAATATATCCACGACATTGTAAAGCCTTCCACAAGCAGATAAGATTTATAAGCTTAGGCCAACCGTCCAAAGTGTTCTGTTATAATACATGGGTTGGGAACGGTTGGACCTATTCATTTGGCCCAATATATTATCAAAGCACGCAAGTCCTCATGATTCTTCTTTATAGCATATGTAATGCTAATTCCTCAGCAACTCTTTCATTGCGAAATCAAAAAGCTGGAAACCTAGTTCTCAAGACGTTCCAGGCTAGGTTATACAGTTGTCACGCAAAACATTTATATAAATTATTATACTGATTTGGCTCAAATTTTTAGCCCGTATTTATATCCTTCGATGTGACCCTAGCTTCACCTTTCACTAGCGATAGGTGTGGTTCGTTATACAAAATTCAAGCGATTTTGATCATTTAAGGGTCACAGCGGAGCACCACAGTTAATGCTTAAAGCAGCTACTGTTAACATACTAAGCAAATATAACAAACAGTGTGCCAACAAAATGTTACACAACATTTATAAAACATTTAATGTTGTTAGCATAAAATGCAGTCAGTCCTACGAAAACTTACAACCACACGAGCAGTTTCTGCGCTAGCCTCAAATATATTTTTAAGAAAATTATATATATCGTTGCAGTAGGTGCAATGCTGAAATGTTTGTCACCACGGGCGGATTTATGGCGGTGGATTGCGTGGCTAGCCACCCCCCTCCCTTGCTACCCCAAAAATATTTTTTCCATAATATTTGTTATACCGATGAAATACATGATTATATTTTATTACTACAACTAGTATGTAGCAATTGTAGGGATAGCTATTTATAGAATTTGCTTTTATTTCCTGTGACCTCTCGGTCTTTTGTTTTACCTCCTTCGTCTGGCTATAATGAGGGGCGTCCAGAAATATCCTCTATTAGGCTGCGACCAATCGGCTATCCTACAGTATGGGCGAAAAATTCGAGCATACGACCAACGCTCAAAAGTACTGAATCAGTTCGACTTCGGCAGCATAAAGTTCAGCCGACTTTACTGACTGGCTCCGACGCAGTACAGTAATTGTTGTTTTCTTCCCTTGTGCGCTTTTAACGTGAATCGAACAGGCTGTTCGACGGAATTCGCGTAGATGTCCTGGGTCTCGCGAAGGTGTTCATCTAGAGCTGCCCTGGACTCGAAGGTTGTAAGTGTGAGGTATGGGTGTTAGGTAATGGGGTTTTATTTTCCCCAAACATTGGTCGGACATAGGTACGTATGAAAACACGTGCGTAGGTGCGTGAATTGGCCCATAAACTTTTGTCTCTGAATGTAGCTAGTCACACATTCCACTCGAGTTGATTCCCCGTCCGCCTCTTAGCAAACCCACCCGTCTCCCCAAATTGCTACACTAGAACTGTCCGGAATGTAGGTACCAATGTTAAGTCCCGATGCAGGTGATCAGAAAATTTTATTAACCGAAGACTTTCTGATTCAATGTTATCATAGGTAGACTTCACTTCAAAACATTCGGATGTAATAGATCCAAAGTTTACATGTTTTGAGTTGAGTTAGGAACTCGGAATATTTTTCCTTGAGCTGAGCACGGTTACTAATTTTAGCATTGATCATACGAGGGATTGGTCACGAAATAAGACTCTAGTTTGGGTTTAGCTTTATGCTACGGATTTACGATTTTTGCGATGTTGTTGGATATTCGCCTGCGACTGTCTGGGTCTGACCAAAAAAGTGTCAAAATCAAAAATGTATGGTCCACTCTTGCAGTTATGATATCCGGAGGCGTATGGGCATGGCGTTATGAAGTTGTGCAATCCTTCTGCGTACCGTTATTATATTATAATTTAAGTACGTAATTTGAATTAGGCCCTCTATGCGCCGTCATGAATTAGAGCCGTACGGTGTACGCCCACCTCTGTCAGAATTTATAGTGAGATTTTGATAGATTTTGAGAACACCATTTTCAATCAATATATAGACTATTGCTCGATTATCATAGCCACCTCCCTTTCAAAAATCCTAGATCCGCCCCTGGTCACCGTTAACCTACTATTGCCAAGTATATCATTATTTCATGACATATATCATATATAGTTACATACAAAATCATACAAAATCCTAAAACAATGTCACAGCCCGAATATCTGTAAATCACACTATGATATTCATGTAATGACAAACCATCGTCTGATTAAATGTCGTCGTAAATATGCAATCATTTGAGTTGGGACTTCAGTTGTTTATACCAATACCATTGTATTCATTCTTTCCGCTGTTGTATAATGTGTCCAGGTTCAGTGCATTTGAATTTGTTGGTCGAAAATCATGGGAACAATATAATGTCAGTTAGTTACGACTCCGATTTACTGCGGCAAAATCCTTTGACACAATCTCTGATTACTGCATATAACAAATCGCAACCCTAACTAGTAAAAAATTGTGTAGTGTCGCTGTAAAATGTAATTAGTCGCTTTTAGTGGCACCATAGTCATTGCAACCACATATCAAGTTACATTCCTTTGGCTTGTCAAATACAGTGCAAATTGTGTTTAACGTTTGTTTTTTATTCTGCTAACCTATTGTTGTCGCAATGTATTATATATTTCTGGAGGTGCTGGAATATAGGGCCGGCCCCATTCTAATTTTAGTTTATTCCATTCCTGATTATAACTCGTGAATAAATTTTTAATATTGCAAAAGTCGTGTGCATCTGTTGAGTCAGGGCACACCTGTATGCTAAAATTTTGGCGACGCGTTTATATATTTCGTTTAGAGTTTACTCGCTGAAAAATATTAGACATTAACTCAGTAAAAATGTATTTTATGCTTTTCGTTTCCTAAAACTGACATACCAGGATACTCTACCGTATTGTTACACATTTAAACAGTATGTGACACTATGAATTGTGCAAAATAATAACACCTTCGACATTTCAATTAAAATTTGCATAATTCCTACACAGTGTTTTGATTTATATTTTATAATTACGTAATTCACTAAGTTTTATTGCAAGCGCGGCAATTTGCAAGTACATTCAATAACTTTAATAAAAATTAACACAATATATTATATAGCTAAAGTGTTTGCAATATTTATCTAAAATGGTTGAACGTGCGTTGTTATTCGTTTGATTCGTGAAGTTCCTTAAGGATCCTTGAAATAGATCCTAAATAATGTAATGGTAATGTGCTGGTGCGGCACGCTCACACCTAAACAATCCAGGCTCAATCCGACGTTGGAGCAAAAGGTGGATCAAGATTGTCCAAAATACGCTTTAGATTTTACTAGAGCGCTTTGGTTTCCCTGAAAGGCAAATTCCGTAAATGAACAGTCACGAATTGACTTTGTTGTATCAGGAATACTTCGGACAGGAACAGTGGCGAATTTCACACGTTCATGGTCTATCATTATTTTAAAGTATTAAATAGTCTTGATGTATGGATCATTTAAGTAAGTGTACCGCAGGTTCTTGCTCCCTGCTGTGCACGAAGCGCATAGAACATAAGTTCCACAATTATTTTTGATAGCGCATTTGGATCATTGTCGCATTATAAAAATAAATTGCTTCATTCTAGCATATAATTTTATGGATCTAGATAATAATAGTCATATAGCCTAATAGTTGTTCAATCTCGCTTTACTCCGATGTAAGGTATTGTAAGAACAATGAACAAAGGCAGTATCTAATGTATTCGTTAAATCCTTTATTTATATCATTCAGCGTTAAAAATTAATCATAGCATAGAAACGAGAAATTCTTGTAATATGTGTCATCTAAGACATCATTTAAAGTTTCAATATTAACAACTACTAGTTGGCCTTTATAACACTCAGCTATATAGGACAAATATAGGCTGGTTGACCGGTTGATGCTTTATAGTGAGTAACAAAAGTGAGTTGTGGACTTGTGGAATCAATTTTAAGAACACAATTAACTAAAAAATTTTCTTAACCATGCATATATAGTTTTATAAGTTAAATTCATATGTATTTGTACGTTTCCTCCCACAATTTCATACATAGTTTAGCTCTTCAGTCGGAGTAGCTCAAACAAAAAGCATCTCAGTAATGTAGCGTTTACATTATAAAAGGCCCAACACGTGGAAGATTTGTACCAGTATAATCACTGCTAATCAACGGTGTACGATAATGAAAAGGATATACATTGCAGAACGAACAATGATGTCGAAGACACTATGGCTCTATATTAAATATATATGGTGCAGTTTTGGAATTTCTTAATATAACGTTTTTAGTTGAAAGAACAAATATTTGAAGCATATATATTTCACAACTTTAATATAAAAATTTCTTCGCAGTGCGGCTTGAGCAAAGAACGCGCAACCGAATAGAATGTGAAACCATTTCGTCATTTTCTTTATTCTTTCAGCTCATGATCTCAAACAAGAAGCTATCTTGGACACTCGTTCAGGCTTGATTACAACTGTTTTTGATGGATATCTGGCCGCAATAGATGTTAGCCGGAAAAATAGGTGCGGGAAAAACTCGAACGGCTATGTTAACATATAATCCTACAAACACTTGAAAAAATGGATCTTTCTAAAATTCGATACTGCCAAAACAGCAATTTAAGGCAAATCCATTCTTTACATTATGACGTTTGCTGTTGCCGTGCTTTTTTATCAGGATAAGCTCATATGTACGGCTCCTCTGTCATGTAATTCAACCAAAAAATGAAACATAGACAGGGATTTAACGCTTAGAAAGGAAGGGACAGAAATTTATTGACCTTATATATTCAGTCTATAATTGCGTTCTGCTGTATCCGTGTCGAAATTAGCTTATTTATTCGCATTAGCGAAAACCAATAGCCAAAAACTATCCAAAAACTCGCTGAATCCGTCTCGTCTCCAAAACAAATCTTCCGAATCATAATTCTCAACTTAGCTACCACGCATCGAGATGCAAATTATCTTGCATCTACACTCAAGATCCCATAATCTTGACATTCCCAAGAGCAAAATGTTCCAAGTATATAATGTTTCGTTTTTTGTCAAATATTTGGTTTGAAATTTTCTGTCATGGATTCAAAATACGCATAGAGTGATGAAGTGTGATTTGCTCACACTTGAACATTTCCAAAATGTTTTGACCATGTGTAAAATCGTGTGAGCGGGTTCGTGAATTTGTGACCATTTGACTGTCGAGCTGACAGGAAAACACAAAAGCGTGATTTGCTCACCCATTTGGTGTTTATAAAACAGAAGTCGCGTGATCTACTCACGCGATTGAAAAAGACTGGGAAGCAAATTGACACGGTTTGAAACCTTTGTTCGTTTGATGATGCGTGATTTACTCACAACATGCACCATGGGAGTCGCAAAATTAGCACTATTTGAACAATTAGCTTGCGAACACAATGCGTTTGAAATACTGTTTCGATTAAACCCTCGTCAATACCTGTGCGTAAAAGGAAGAAGGAACCACAGTGCTCCATTTAAATTGTGAGTATAACTATTACCAGCAAACTCTATGCGAATTGTCCATCTGATTTTCGTTTTTGCGCCAATATTTGATCTTTCACTGTGAAATCGACAAACTGAATGTCCCGAACGCGCGCAGCCCAGCATTTAATCAATTGTAGCGTACCTTTCCGATTGATATGGAATTGTTTTTCATCATCGTACATGGACTCATCAAAAGGCAATACGGGGTAACGCTTAGACCAGTTGATCAACTCTATGTTGGTATCGTCGATTCGGCTGCGGATCCACTCAGCATAATCGGCAATACCTGTCATGTTGTTATTGGGAATGGCATCGGAAACGACCACATTCGTTTCAGGAGCATTGTCCATTTGATCCCGCATAACCTTTTCGAGTGTGATCCAACTGGATTGTGCTACTGTCGTCGGACGTTGCACGTCGTTTATGCCACATGAGATGATGACAATATAAAAATCGCTGAAGCGCATGTGGCGACGACTAATGAAATTGGCGATGTCATGGTATCTACCGCCTGAAAGAACCTCGCGTTGGCCCCTTCGATATCTGCCACATGTCGGCACATACTGTCCGACAGCAACAGCAGTGTTCGAGTATAATAAAGTTTTAATGGTTGTTAGATGCTAAACAGAGTGTCTGGGTCGGCAATATTCCAATCAAGATTACCGTCGACAAGACATCGAACGACCCGATCGAGCGCCTTCCCGTAACAATTGTAGCCTGGTTGATACTTACCACTGTGCACTTCGCTGGGTCGCAAACCGCAAGCCCAGATGAGCTCTCGTTTTGAGCCACACTGTACAAACTTGATCTCGGTCGGATCTTCAACCGAGCTCATTATTTCTCGCAGAACAGCGCCGAAACTTCTCATAGGATGGTTTACAACTTGATACAACATTAGATCAGAAAATATGAAATGTGAGCGAAATGTTAGGCCGGCGCTGATATTCCCGCCAAACCGTTTCACCCAACCGGCTATTTCACCCGGATTCTTGTCTAAAGATTTATTACCGATTAATCACCGAGCTGTTTCTGGTTTATTATCTTGAATGAGGGTTGCGTAATAACGAGCCTTTTCCATTGAGCTGAACGAACGATTGCCGAATTGTAGAAGCTGGTTATGCACACGGAAACGAGCAAGCATGTGGTCGTTTGAGAGCGTTATGATATGCGACATTTTGATTCCTGAATAAAATTACTATAATTCAATGTTTATTTTTTTTTCAGTGTGAAGAAAAAAAAAGAAAAAGAAAGGAGAGAAAAAATACTAAAAATACTATAAATCAGTGTTTGTTTTTCAGTTAGAGTCCTCAGATGAGGTCCCAACTTGGCCCGCTACTAATTTGATTTTTCCGGCGGCACGAGTAGCCGATCTGCGTTTTGCGCGCTGAGGTTTTTCAAACATACCACCCGACACATCGGGATCCGAACCGACTGATATTTCTAGCGGATACAAAATTTTGATGGGTCGATTTATTGTTTTGCCGTTCGATAATCGAAGACTGACAGTCCGAATTTGACCATCGACACCTTGTGACAATGATGTGATGATGCCAGTTTTCCACTGACAGCGTGGAAGATTGTCCTTGATCAAGACAACCGAGCCTATCTGTGGGGTGATAGCAGATGTGTTGCGTTGTTTAAATTCGCTAGAATTTGCGCGGAGACTAATCAAATACTCATTACGCCATATGGTCCAGAATGAGTCAAGCATGGCCTGAATATGTTTCCACCTTTGTTTCAAATGGATTGCTGTTGTGGCTGTTTGGTCCACAGCAGGGTCCTTATCTTCTGGAAACCATGGAATTTTGCGATGAGGTCCGCCAATAAAATGAGCCGGAGTCAGATATGATTCCGAAGGGGAGGCTTCAGAATACAACAGAGGCCTCGAATTGACAGTTGCCGCGACTTCGACTATAATGGTTTGCAGTTCGATTACCGTGACGCAACGTTTATCTAACGATTTTTTCAGACTTCTTTTTACGACTCCAATCATCCTTTCGTAGAAGCCTCCCATCCACGGTGATAATTCTGTTATGAATTGCCATTTGATGCCGTTAACGTAGCATGGATTTGAACGTCAAGGGACCTTTCGGTGTTCCAAATACGCCGCAGAGCCGTATTTGTGGCGTGAAATTGTTTAGCGTTGTCACTTATGACCATGTCCGGCAGTCCGTGAGCTGCGATAAACCGGCGAAAACATAAAAGGAATTGAGTGGCGGATAGATCGGTCACGACTTCTAGGTGTACTGCTCGAATCACCGCACAAGTGAACAGGCATACCCAAGTTTTTTGTGTTCCATCATCCGCCTTTGTCATCAATGGTCCCATATAGTCAATCCCGACTCGAGAAAATGGTTTTTGTTGTGTTGCACGGAAGTCACGGAGAGGCGGAAATTTAGGAAGATGATACGGACCACCATGAGCGGCTCGACAGACCATACAAGATTTGATGACGCGTTTAACTTGGTTGCGACCGTGAATTATCCAATATTCTCGTCGCAATTCTGCTAATGTGTGTGATACTCCGGAGTGATGAAGTCCTCGATGACAATGAAGAATGACAAGATCCGTGAATGGGTGATTTTTTGGTAGAAGGATTGGGAATTGAGCATCCACGTTAACGTCTGAATATTGGAAACGCCCACCACATCTTAGCAGACCTTGGTCATCTATGTGAAGTTGGAGATTTCTCATCTTCACATTAGCCTTGTGCGAAGACGGATGTAATAAATCATTAAACGAATCTGCTTGAATATGCTTTTCCCAATAAAGGCGAGATTTGGCCATTTCCGTGGCAGTCAATGGACCAGAATCGTTACTATTCTTCCGAAGCTTGCTGATGAACCTGTAGATCAAACTTGTGACACGGTAGAGCTTCACTAAACTTGAGAACCTTGAGCAATCAATCAATACTGGTGATGTTTGTTGTAGTAATGTCGTCTCATGTGCCGTAGTGTCTAAAGAAGACTGATCCCCATCATCGTCGAATTTTATAATCTCCCCGTTTTCCATTTCACGTGGCCACTTGTCAACGGGACCAGTGAGGAAATTAGGTCCGTTCTACCAAAATGTGTTG
Source organism: Trileptium ribeirensis (assembly GCA_030248225.1). Taxonomy (NCBI): domain Eukaryota; kingdom Metazoa; phylum Nematoda; class Enoplea; order Enoplida; family Thoracostomopsidae; genus Trileptium; species Trileptium ribeirensis. The sequence continues at coordinate 16,107 of JASANE010001342.1, forward strand.
TTTTTGATTGCAGCGAAGCAACACCCCCGGGACGACAAATCAGCCGGATTTTGGTCGGTTGGTACGTAACGATACTTGCAGCTCGAATTCGATTTGATTTCGTTAACTCTGTTTCTTACGAAAACTGTAGATATTAAATGTTTTTGCAACCAGTGCAAAACACACTGTGAATCGGACCATATGGTTTTGGAATCAATTGCGAGACGTAGCTCACGTGACACAAAGGCTGTCAGTCGAGAACCTATGAGTACAGCCATAAGTTCGAGTCGTGGAATTGACATTTCTTTCACCGGAGCAACACGGGACTTTGCAAAAATGAGGTTTGATCGTCGCTCAGTTGGCGTAACACTCACCAGGTACACGACGGCAGCATAAGCCTTCGCTGAGGCATCACAGAAACAATGCAAGTGATATGTGATGCTCAACTCTGGTATTCCAATGAATCTTGGTAGCGGTTGTGTCGAAATTTGCCTAAGTTCATAAACACACCGTTGCGATTCTTCGAGGATATTCGCAGGGAGTGGGTCGTCCCACCCGGACTTCATTTGCCAAAGTCGTTGGATTACGAGTTTGCCACTTATTGTTACAGCGGAGTTGAAACCACACGGATCAAAGATCGCGGCGATGTGTTTAAGCAGTAACCGTTTGGTATTGATTGAGTCGGATGAACCGTCAGGTGATGTACACGACAGCGTGTCGAATTCGGTATGCCATGTGAGACCCAGGACCTTTGTGATCTTGTTTTGCCCTCGATCTGCAGGATTAATGATGTCAATCAACTCGGAGCAATTCGTATACCACTCACGGAGGTTCATTGAGGCCGTTTCAAACAATTTTTTGGCTTCTTTGTAAAATGTTGTTGCTTCTTCTAACGTCCTATACCCCATGATTATGTTGTCGACATAAATGTTTCCTTTGATTTGTTTGGCGACAAGTGAATTGTAGTTTGTTATATGATGCTGAATCACTGCGCCTAGCAAGAACGGACTAGCGATTGCGCCAAAGAAGACTCGTGCGAACCGATAGACTATAAGATTGTCGTCCTTTGCCGGAAGATGCAGATTTTTCACCCACAGGAATCGGGCCATGTCGCGGGTACCGCGTTGTAGCGCAACCTGTAGGAAGGCCTTTTCTATGTCGCTTGTAATTGCTATCCGGTATAGGCGAAATCGTAGAAGAAGCCCACAAAGATTGTCAAGCAGCACCGGCCCACGGTGCAAACAATCATTGAGGCTTGGAGACGACTTTGAGGATTTTGCTGAGGCATCGAAGACAATTCGAATCTTTGTTGTGATCCTGTGCGGGGTGACCACACAGTGATGTGGAATGTAATGAACGATTGTCCCGGTAGGTTGGGCAGGAGCCGGTTCAATCATTCCATTTGCCAGTTGGTCTTGCAGAATTTCGTTATATGATTTAAACAACTCCGGATTTCTTTGGAGCCGTTTGAGCAGAGATGCTAATCTTCCCAAAGCCAACGGAAGATTATCCGGCAATTCTGGGGCGTCGGATTTGACTGGGAAGGTGACTGAGTATCGACCATCCTCAAATCTCACGGTTTCATTAAATTGTTTTATTGCGTCTTCATCATCATTTGTTGTAGATGGTGCCTTAATCCCGATGTCCTCAAGACTCCAGAAGCGATCAAGTCCCGAGGACAAATCCGGAATTTCAGACATATGTATCGTCGCAATATTGGAGACTGTGGTGATGTGGGGTGTTCCAACACGTCCCGTTGCAATGAACCCAAACGATGATGAGACAAAGACAAGGCCATCGCCGCAATCGATACGTTCGCTACCCACGAAATCATGATAGTAGTCAGCGCCTACGAGAATGTCTACGTTTGCAAATTCTGGTTTAGTTATTACCGGTTCAGCTAATTTCAAGTTTCGGACAAATGGGTAATTTTCGGTGTTAATAGGCCATTTTTGTATGGGGCACGATATTTGAGGAATAACGTTAGCCGTAACTGATGTTGGTGCCCCGTCCCGACCAAAAATTTGAAATTGGACACTCGGAAACGCCATCGTCGTCCGCTTTGTTGCTGCAAACCCGGCAATGGATACAACATTTTGGCCGCATCGTTCGGCACCTATTTGCTCGGCTAATTGTGATGTTATAAATGTTCTATTACTTCCAGTATCAAACATCAGTCGAGCTGTCATCTGTTCCCCGCGAAGGCCTTGAATTTTGGCTACCGCTGTTTGGAGAATTGCTTGTTCACCATGTGAAAGTAGCGCATGGACTGTGGGTGTCCCTAATTCTGATGGGTGCTCATTTTTCGATGCTCTAGAGTTTGTGGTTGTTGCCAGAGCCGACGCGTGTGAACTGTTCTGGACTGTATTGCTATTTCCGTTACCAAACCTTTTGAAACAAAGTGCTCGATGGTGTCCCGTCTTTTGACAGTAAAAACATTGTTTTGACTTTGCAGAGCAATTACCGCTCTTGTGCTTCGTACTTAAGCAGATGATGCAACGTTCCTTAATCCTAGATTGGCGCGATTTTAAATCCGGATATTTGCGGCATTGGTCTGTGAAGTGAGCTTTGCTACAAAAACTGCAACGTGGCGTTTGCGCAAAGGTATTTGTTACTAATGATGCTGAGCTGCCAACAGGCTGCTTCGACGCCTTGGCTTGGTGGCTAATTCTTTGTTCCTTTGCACCGGAGTTTGGTAAGCCGAATGACCGTTGGCTCATGTCTCTTGCTCGGATTTCTTCTTTCAGAAGTTCACGAAGAGTTGATAATGTCCATGGGGATGTACCAATTTTCCGGTGGAGCTCCATTTTTACGTACATTGGCAGTTTAGACAGGATTATTGGTGAAAATACCTGCCCAAATGTCTATTCTTCAAGGCCGAGTGCGATTAGACTTCTGATATGGCGCTCACAATCATCATAAGTTTGTTGTAGTTGACTTATGTCGTGGCTAGCGGGGGCAATCGACAACAGGGCTTCGATGTGGGCATTTACGGCGATTTGTTTGTTCCGGAATCGTTCAGTTAATGCGTTGACAACAGGTTCGTAATTTTCGACCGTTAGACGATAACCCTCTATGAAACGCATGGCTTCACCGTTGAGAAAACTACGGAGATACTGGAACTTGTCAATAATGGAAAGTTCTGGGTTGTCATGAATCGCTGTGGAATAACTATCCCAAAATTCTTGCCACTTTAAAGGATCTCCACTATATTTTGAAATTTGTAATTTGGGAAGTCGAACTGAGGGTTTTTGATCGCTGGAAGACGAGTGTGAAATGTTGCCAGCGACAGAAACCGAAGTGGGATTGCCAACGGACTGTCCGCGTTCAAACGCTTCGACTCGTGTCGACAGCGTACCGGTTGTATCGAGAATAATTTAATCCCATTCTGCTGCTGTTTCGATTTCGGATGTTAAATCCTCGTCCTTTGTTATCCCTACTAGTATTTCATCATTTTTAGTTTTGATAATCTAACATGATAATCAGCGAGTTTTTTGATCGATATTCGACATTTCTCCGCCGTTTCTACGGAATCTGGATACCCCAATGCCCCTCCTTGTTTGATTTCTTTTTGCACATTGGTTCGCAGTGCGCCTCGCTGTCGTCTACGAAGTGCTAGAAGTTCGGTCATTGTGGACCATACTTCGACTTAGAACCGACTTGTACTATGAATAACCAGTATCTTCTACTGATTTCGAGGCAGTGATTTAACGTAAATTCAACTTATACTGTGTAAGATTAGTATTTCCAACCGAAATGAGCCGTTGTCTATCCTATGTTTGTCACTGTGGTCTGTTTGCCATGTGACGTGCTAGTATCTACTACTCACCATCGAGTGTGCCAGTATATGCTACTAACATATGAGATAACCCCTGCGAAAATGATCGATTAAATAGGCAAATATATTGAAAAAGCTATGGAAGAGCTAGTATATACTACTAACTATTCGATCTATCAAGCTAACTAACCGATCGATCCTTTGTAGTGTAATGTTTGCCGCGGTTGATCCCGGGAGCAAATACAAATATAATCGTAACGGTCGAATGTGGACAATATTTTAAGTCAAGCTCGAAATATGCGAAGGACCATATTCGCATTAGCGAAAACCAATAGCCAAAAACTATCCAAAAACTCGCTGAATCCGTCTCGTCTCCAAAACAAATCTTCCGAATCATAATTCTCAACTTAGCTACCACGCATCGAGATGCAAATTATCTTGCATCTACACTCAAGATCCCATAATCTTGACAATAAAAATAAATTTTTTAAAAATAAAAAAATATGTAAAAATATAAAGTTGGTTTCGGAATTATTATAAGTTCTGAGCTAAAAGTAGTTTTGAAGCATGATTATTTGCCAGATGCTTCAGGTATAAATCACTGTCAAATCTTGAGGTCAATATTTGTGCAAAATGTTTGAACGTGTGAATAAACCTTTTGTACATACATATATTAAGAACGGCACGCCCTGCGTTACACATGCGCCCTCAGGGTTACTTTGACCACTGTTTGCTGCTTGCAAATCACATATTTCCACCTGTTGAACAATCTCCGCATCGAATTTCACCGTAGTAAACTATCTTAGTCGGGCGGGGGGGTTGTTTTGATGACGGGGACGACTAACTGCGGACACAGCCTTACAAAGTATTCTGCCCGCCTTTCCACTCCTGTTGCGCTTCTGAGATGAGGCCCTGTTGAAGTTAAAAATTAAATTGAAATTTAAGTATTGTGTAACAACAGGCTGACTGACTCCAATGTTATAAAAACTCAATCAAATAATTTCTGCTATCCATATCGAACTGCGAAACTTCTGCTTATTTTTATACGATGCCTATGAGTCATGAATGTTTATATATATATCCTGTATAATAACATGCATATGCATCATAAGGCGCGTATACCTCGCTCATATTTGTCATATTAAAGGTTGATAGAAATAAGTAAGCTGGCTAATGTCACTAGGTTCGAAGCATACACAAAGGCATCTAAGTATAGCCGGAATAATGATATTATTGGCAAATAACTGTTTTGCCAAGAGAAACCGCAAAAGATGAACTGTTGTTTTGAGCATTATTTAGTTAGTGCCTTTATTGAAAAGCCCCATTGAGGCACATTGATATATCTAGCGCTATAACGGCAAGCAAACACGGTTAAGTTTAGCAGGTAATGCAATAGTTATTGTATGTTGTCTTATCTTCACTCATGGTCTTAATGTCGTTATAGCAGTGATGAATTCGGTGATAACTCTGAAAATGAGTAGCATAAGCTCATCGGTAGATTTAACAATACGCTATTTTTCGTCTGGGTTATCTTAACCATATATAATGTCTTACGGTTATATATCTTCATTGATGCAGGATTGCTCACGTAACTATAATTTAAAATGAAATGTATCAGCTTCATGAAATAGATTATCTTGAGCAAAATAATCGTCAATCGTCATATCTAAGCTATTAGCCTCCTTGTTGCGTAAAATACCAAGAGAAATTAAGAAATTATATATTCAATGTCAATGTTTTTGTCAATGGTTGCGAGATATCGTGTTTTATTAGTACGCATCCGTTGTTCGGTTTCTCCTCTGAAAGTGACTTTAATTTTCTGTTAAAAACATTTTTGTTATATATTTTTGAATAGTACTTATTTGTTTAAAAAACGATTAATCCATACAGCTTTTGGTTATTTGATTTTTTAAAAATGTATTTATTTTTAATCAATCTTAAGGTGTTATAACTAATTCCTAGTTTTATGATCCCATAGAAACGGTTGGTTATTATGCGCGACTAAACTTAGCACTGCGCCCACTAACTATCCTCTTTTGTAAAACCCGATGTCGAATCCACATTCATTGTTAGCGAACAAGTAATAAAGGGGATTCGATTCATTGCTAGCCCAGAAGTAGTGATTCGCAATCGGACAATAACAGTTCTACGACAATTATTAGTTTTCACTAAGGATTCGTCTCTGTTCGCGAACAAATTCAATGTAAATGCGACGAAATAAACGAAAAAGTCCTGTGTTTTGTCATAATGTTCGCGAACATAACCCTCGGTAATTCAAAAGAGATAAAATTTCTTTCGCAAACAATTTTAATGTTCGCGAACAGAAAACAGCAAATTTTTGCTTGAGTTGATAGAGTTCACAATTTTTTCCAAATAACAAAATAGGATAGTCGGTAGGCGCAGGTTAAGTTTACTCACGCATTATTATAATGAAAACAGATAATAGATTTTGAGAATTTTATTACCTGTATCGTTGGTGCTATTTCTCGAATTAAATTCGAATTTGCTACCAGGTGGCATCAAAATCGTCTTTCTTTGTAAATTCGCATCTATATGTTTAATAAAGCTTCTGATCCGAAATGTTGGTTTTTACAAAAGTCTTAAAATTTTAAAGACTTTGTTGATACTTTCAATGAATGTTTTTCGTTCTCTTTGTTCGCGAGGTACCTTTTTGTTTTAACTCGGTTCGTGAAAGCTTCTAATGTCATCGAACCTTAAATAGATTTGCTATTTAGCGTAACATCGACTTTTAAGGATTCTCCCTCCAATAATTATTGTATGCAATATAGCCTCTCGTTAAAGTCATTTAATTTTACAAAGTTTGCCATTTTAAAATTTTTTATATCCATTGTTTATCGTAACGATATCACTGCAATATATTTTCCACGAGTAAATAACTACTTCTCATGTATACAAATTTCGTTGTTACCATATGTGACCTGGTTCAATTTGAATATACGTTTTATGCGACTTGTGTGATTGAATGTACGTTGATACTAAATACTTTACCGAGATTGGATTTTTACTGTGGGTCAGATTTATTGACAAGTTCATTTTCCTTCCAAAACCAGTGCAAAAATTCTTGTTATCGCATGCAACTTAGCTATTGGTTGACTTATTTCCATCAAATTTCTACGCTCGTGCAGCTGAAAAGGAAAGTCACTGGATCACTGGATACGCCTCTATTGGAAAGGAGAATATATTTTTGGGAAAACATTTGTTTACATTTTAGCTGTTATCCCTGTCATCCTAAAATAGCCCCACTGTGCTTGATTTTGCTAATATTTTCATAGTATATTTACTAAAATGATCTCAAAATCCTATGGCTAAAATCCCCAAAAGTCCTTGCAAACATATATTTCCAACAAAGACACGTTTTAAAACCTATGTAGGAGGAAACTATAAGTAAATTTAGCAGCACTGGTCATCTTTGAATTTTTTTCTGACTTCCAGTTTAGTCTTTTGGAAATCGACATTTGTCTATGAAAATACATTGCTGAAGTAAATAATGTCATACAATTTCCAGTTTTGTTTCCTTGAATAAAATATATGACCCAGAATTATGGGGTGGTGGAGTTTGCCAGTACTAATGGACCACGCAGTCGAGATCTTTGGAGGAGGATTGGATTCCAAGGATACCCACGATTTACGAATACGTTAATATTTTTAGAATTGAGCAATATTTAGATAAATATTTCCCAGAATTTTAACCAATGTCAAAACACTGTAATCAGGAGGCTGGAATGGAACTTTAAAACACTATTAACTGGCTTTAACGTACGAAATTCTATTCGTTTCAGTAGTTTAATTTGTGCCGTTTCAGGTTTTTGTCGGTGCCACATCGATTAGAATTACTGTGGATTTTATGCGTATTCCTATTCCATATGGTTTTAAAGCATGGCAGCAGCCAATAAGGCTACTAAGACGCTTCTAATCGTTTGGGTGATAAAACAACAGTTACGCGATTTAATTGCGTTCATATAATTTGTAGCTGTATCTAGGATTTCGATATATCGACGGCTATATTTAAGACTGTGAGCTTGAAACAAACATTCTCCCAATATCAAAGGACCCAAGGCTACGACAACTTTTCAAGGCTACCTTATTGCGAATTACCGGGTAAAACATTTTATAATTATCATTGCTGTTTTTTGGCCAGTATTTATGCAGTTACCGCACATAGTCGTGTCAGTTATACAGATGTGCAACAGCATTCATTAAAAACATTGTATATACAGAAGCATTTTTACAGTTACACATTAGGGCTTTGTACTAAAAAAGCTATACTGTTTTTTGCAAGCGATATTATTTGACAATAATCTGTAACGTAGCATCGTTATATCTAGCATTCTACAAGAAACATTATTTGTACTTCCGAACTGATTTTTTTTTGCAAAATTATCCCTTTGTAATTGCGTTTGTTTCTTAGCTGGATAGCTCTTTATTTTCTCAATTGACGAAGCATACATGCTTAAGCAGGGGTTCGGGGGCTATACTTCCTATGTAGTCTCTGACCCCCTGACAGTACATTTTCCCTGACCCCTGGGTCGTCGCAACTCGCCAATGTACATTGGCAAAAATATGGCGGCAATTGGCAAAAATGAATGTACTATTGGCAACATTGGGACTTCGGGGGGCAGGAAGGGGGCAGGTCGTAAACTTTGCTCAGCACCCCCTCGAGGACGTCCGCCAGAGGGCCTGCATCTCCCCTGAAGTGACCCCCCTCGCTGACCTTCCGGTTAGCCCCCACCCTGAGACCTCCGAGCGTCAGCATGTTTCGCGAGGAGCTAATAACCTAGAACCTGCGCATAGTTCATCAGCGAGTTGTGTGCGATCCGTGGCATGCACCATTGGGGGCACGGGAGACCGTATCCCCGTGCAACACCCCCTGGAATATAACAGAAAAGTGCAGTCCGCGTTTATCTGTGACAGGGTCGTTTAAGCTTCACCTCACATACAATGCTCCTTTATGGAGAAGCTTCTGGATATGCGCCTGTATTTGATACTCCGCAAATATATTTAATTGTCCTAAATAATAAATTCACTTCCAAAGAAGAATAGATTTGAACTGTAAAGAGGATTGTAATTTCGAAAATATACACTTTGAAAATATTCTTTCAATAAAAACCGCCAAATACTGAGACATTGTTTATAGGTATTTTATTTCGAAAACTATAAGCTATAAACTACTAAAGGTGGCATGGGCCGTAAACGCTGTACAGTTTTACTTTGCTAAGCAGTAAAAATCAGAAAACCGTAAATTGCCATGGCCAAACCCGCTTTGTTTGTTGCACCGCACCACATAATCACGAAATAGACTTCAATGTTGTCGACTTAAGTGAATTTTAGCATCCATTATTTGAAAAAAGCAGTTTTAGAGAATCACCGAAATTCTTTTGGAACATAGAGACTTTTTCTGATTATCGAACTTTTTGAAGCATCAAGACGGCAACATTCTAATAGGGAAGCCTAAATTTGACATTTCCGTTAAGCGTCAAGCCAAAGTATTATATATAGGACACCCAGAAATCAGAATTCCAATTACGGAAACATTTACTAACATCCGTTTTATAAAAGCTTCTTTGAATATATAACAGCAGACCAGCACACCATTAGCACAGGTAGAAAGCTGATGAATAATTGACATGGAACAGCAATTTTCCTTATGTACGTAAATATGTTGCACTAAATATATATACAACTACGCGCGAAAATCTTTACGTCTGTACAGAACGAGATGCTCACTGATGGTTATTTGCTACTAAACCAAAAGCCAAATGGATTTGAACCTGCCTGTTTGCCGCTGATTTGAGGACAAAAATCTCCGATTCATTGTTTGCTAAAAATATTTGTTGTAAAGCTGAGTTGTTAAATACAATCATCATAAACATGTGACGTAACGGCACATAGAGTGCGATAGTGAAGCCAAAAAAGCTGTGTTTAGGAATTTTTCATTAAATAACATGTAAAATAGTATTTAATTTTAATGAATTGAGTTGCATTGTACAACCACGGTACGGCTGGACACTTTTATCTTTCACTATCACACTCTATGTGCCGTTACGTCACATGTTTATGATGGCTATGTTATGCCAGTTCTTCTTTAGGTGAAAGAAGTGTGTGGAGATTGTATCTTCAGCTCAAGATCGTACTAAATTTAGCTTTTTTATCGCATGACGTTTCGTTTAAGATGTGGGACCATTCGGCTTAAGTCGCCACTTTTCAGCCTTAAGTCGTCACTTTATCACATGATGTTCCGCTATACATGTGGAACCATTCGGCTTAAGTCGCCATTCTTAAGTTAACATAGTACACCTATAATATGGATACGTATTCATATAACCACATCCATAGCTTGAAAAACGTCCAGGAAGGTAACTTGCGGTATCAAAACGTATGTAACATTTTTTCAGTACCAATTATCTTGTAAGTGCACGGCCAATCAACCTGAGCTTAGATAACGTTATGCCTTAGCTCCAGGAGCCTATTTAGATGCTGAATACATTTTGTTTAAAGCCACTATGGTCAGAAGTTTTGGACATTTTCCGGAGAACTTAATCTATAAAAGAGCATTGCGTCAACTGTTTAATTGGCAAACATCTAAAAATAAGTACTCTCGAGCTTTAGTTTAGATAAGATTTATAAACATTAACTGATTATCCGCTAAGCTAAGCATGTGCTTATGATAGCAATTTGGTGTTACACCATGACACGTAGACCTTGTCGTCAGGCCTCAAGAGCTGTTTTAATGTATCATGACTCTCTAAGTCATTCTCGATTTTCTATAGGGCGTTTAATAGTTAACAACACGCCTGTAAACAAGTTTGTTACTTTGTTCTAGATCATTTTGTTTCCCTCAAACCTGGAACAAATAAACTCTCGGGCTTCCGGAATAGAGGAGGCGCTAAAGGCGTTAGACTACCCGTAGTTGGCCTACTGCGACTGCAAAGTCGATTAGTTGGCGTATGTACACTGCTAACTTCGAAATAGTCGCACTTTTTACAACAGAGTGGCATTCCTAGACTTATAGAATTTAAAGCGCTACAATCAACCAAACAGTCTTAATGTGCCAGCTAGCCTTTCAGTGGAAATAAAATCACAAATAAAACACACCATCGTAATGCTTGTATTCAGTTGTGGTGTCCACGGCGTAAACGGTGCAGTTAGTGGTGTCTTAATTTAGTCAGTAAGAAACGCTTTCCTCATGACAGTTTCTTATTCAAGCAGAAGTGCACAGTATTATATATAAATAATTATATATACAATATATGCATAAATTATACGGCTAATAAAACCTTAGAATAATTGTGCCACGAGCAAAGAAAGACAGACGCGATAAGCTGTAGCAAGATATTGAGCGTGATGATTGCCAGGTCTCATTGATATGTGGTAGTTATTGACTTATTGACTCATTGATACGTGGTAGTATAGTCTCATTTATACCAGGTTACTAACATAAACGAAACAAATTCACTATAGATCATTAATCAGATCGCCCTACCGCTTGTAATGTAATTTTTTCTTGAGCGTGAGATTTATTCATTGTTCAAATCGTAAGTTTTCGGAATTTCCGTCTATCCGTTCCTGACGAGCTATGGGGGTTTGATAAAACACTGCATTAATGCAGTAAACAGGCAGCAGTTTGATCTATCAGGATGATAGGTAACGATAGGATGATAGGTAATAATTTTGTTTAGTAATAAATGGTTGACGTTTAACTTTTTCTACATGTATGACAGTGTCATATTTTTGTCTCATGTAATAGCCATTTAAAATCTCTATATGCAGTAACATTTATAACAGCCGCTACTTGCAAACACACGCAGACATCCCCCACTGTCATTAAAAGTAACTCTAAAGCATTATTCAACCAAGTGCTATAACGCCAACAGCCTTATATTGGGTTATCTATATTTCTTATGTAATCAAGAAATCATTTTTACCGTTGGGTTTACTCTAGGTAATAATAATCATTAACTCATATAATGTTTCTTTGAATGTCTGGTCGATAGTACTGATATATGGTAAAACATTTCAGGAAAGTAATCAACTAAGGTGATAAAAGAGCAGGGGCTGGTAGTATATTTCAAATTTCATCTTTGCGTTGTCTCGAAAATTTACTTTCATCCGAAATTGCTTGCCGTTCAGATGACACGAGGACACATTTATTAAAACATGGCCTAGTAATCTAGGCTCTGCACTGTCTTGCCAATCCGGAAATTATGTGTTCAACTTCCGTCTCCGTTTTTTAGGTTTTCAGCTATGTTTGTTGCAGCAATTATATGCATAGCGCATGACGTGTAGATACATCATAAGATTAACTCATCACTAATATAGCAAATGTTAAGCTTCAGAATACTCCAAAATAAGCAATTTTTAAGAACACGTGCTTCACCGGTGGGAATAAAATTTTTACCTAGGTACATTAAATCCGGAAGAACCCGCAATTTTGTGGAGGCCAAGAACTAGATGCACTCTTTACATACCAGTCGAAATCGAAAATGCCACAAACTTGAGGCCGCCAACATCTCCAATTAAAAGAGTTCATTTGAAATCGTAAAATTACAGCGGGAAACTTAATTATAGTTTTGAGTCATTTTATATTCCTTTTTGTTAGTTAACGCCCATAGTATTCGTAACAAACAAGTAGAATTACAGTTGTGCCACTTTGTTGTTACGTTTTATGGGTATAACTGACTCATGACTTAATATACTTTTTCATCCTCATATAATATATTTCGTACAGATTATTCCCATCGTGGGGAATTGTGGTAGTGGCGTATTATTGTTTGTACCTGCTATATATATCGTGTGTTGCAGGCAAACTCGATTTCGTTCGAATTTTTTTATTAATAGCTGTATGTTTATATCTACGTAAAGGATATATTGTTCAGGTTGTTCTTAGTTT
>JASANE010001343.1:0-121254 GCA_030248225.1 Trileptium ribeirensis
ACCCAAGAAAAATGGCCGTTGCCCGACCGACGACGATTGGACGGCGACAAAATCGCCATCGTAACATATAGGCAGAAAATTCGAGGTTACGACCAACGCGTCGAATCTTGGAATTGGAATCAGTTGGACTTCGGCAGCGCGGAGTTCGGTCGACTTTACTGACCAGCTGCGAAGCAAAAAAAAAAACCACTGATTTTGTCTTCTATCAGTACATATGCTATATTCTTTTGTCGCTTTTGGCTTTTGCTTCGGATCGATTCGATGGACGCAAGGTTTCCGCGTAGGTGTATACCTCGCGAAGGGGGTTCAGCTGGTGGTGCCCCAGGGATCAACGTCCGTAAGTGCTTGAAGGCTTACTGGAAGCAGGGGTTTAGTTTCCCTGCCGGATGAAGAGTAACAGGCCATTCTCTTAAATATTTCATGAACGTAGCATACTTCCCCGCCCTAATTAGAATCAATCGCGTTCAGGTTTCACCCACCCCGTCCCCTCAGAAAAGCTACACACGTTCTTAACTGAGAGGGGGCCCCTAGAATCGAGTTCCGACGCAGGAGGCGTTAGGCGATTTGGGTACATTGGAGCAGAGCACTGTGAGGACCACTCGTCTAATTCGAATTCTTGCTGATTCCCCGTGGTCTTAGGTAAGGCACAACAAATTGGACGCCTCTAGTCCAAGTTTTACATGACTTGCTTCTTTTTAGTTAGGCTAGACGAATTTTCCTGAGCCGACCACGGTAAAATTTTTGAACGTGCATACCACGAAATAAGGACTTGCTCGATGATTTGTTTTGATGGTATTCCAAATTTGCAGCTTAGTTGAACGTTCAACGCTCATGCCGTGTTATTAGACTTGGACGGAACCGGATTAGCGGACGGAGGACTAGCCTCCGTCGGGTTTTAGGAAACCTTAAAATTTCGTCTTGTTCTTTTGAGTTCGGGAAATTTGGGATTTACAAAAGATATATCAAATTATTAGGTGTTCCCCGCTTGGTTTTAAGGTGTTTGCTGTCTAGGGAATTCATCTCGTTTTTAAATTTACATAGTTTGATTTTAACTTTAGGGTGTTTGAATCACTCCCTGTAAGTGTTTCATTGGAGCACAAGTTTCTTCCGTGAGAGCGACTGACCGGACTAACGTTAGGCGTCCCTCTAGGCACCCCGCCTTGTTCAGAAAAATGAGCCGGAGGGTCACGCCTCCAGCTGAGCAAAATTTAGCCGACCTCGAACGGTGACGATGGTGCCATCGTTTTGTGGTCGGTTGTAGGTTTGGGACCCTAATAAGAATGGGATCGAAACAATTAAATTTACCAGTGTTCTCTATTGTCATGCGTAATGGTCTTCTCTCGAGACCATTGTCTAGAAGGACTAGAATTTAGGCTCGCCCTCGGAGCCCTCGCTAGAAACCGCCGTTGCGGGAGAAACACATTGTGTCCCCGCCTTCGAACAAAATTTTAGGACTTTCTAAAAATAAAGAAAACTTACCTCCTCGCCCGGGCCATTTCGGCCCCAAACTGGGCGAATGCAAAACCCCTTTTTCTTTTGGAGCGAGTTGATCGCTGAGTTTAACCAGGTTTCACTATTTATCATGAGTGCCCGTTAGGCTATGTACTATGTATGCCCAGTTTCACTTTTTCTGTAGTTTCAGTATCAGCCAGTGCTGTTTTCCCAGTTAGTAAGTTGAACCTGCACGGAGAATTTAAGTCCGCTGCAGTTTTTTACATGTCTTAACCATTCAGCCACAAGAACACAGCGACTTTTATTATTGAGTCGATAATAACTCAACTGCAGTACACTGCAGTTGAGACACTGCAATATCGCAGTGAAATGAAAAGAGCACCGTTAGAGAGAGGCAGAAGACCGACAACCAAGGAGAAACCAAAAGACGCCCAGACATCCCGGGCCGCTCGCCCCGGTCTCAGTTAACGAGAAAACGGCCCCGATCTCGATTCGGGAATTGTCGTTCGGCGTAACACGGCCGGCCCCTACCGCTCTAAAAACCAGATCAATTCGCCCCCCCTCTCGTTCAGTCAGTCGTACCATTAGGTAGGTAGGGACGCCCAACGCTATAGGGCGAATTTATGCCTAGGCGCAATTGTGAACCTGTCTAGGATAAATTCCCGGAGTCAGTGTCGCCTTAAGTAACCCTCCAACTAGGCTGTCTAGCTAGCGTAGTCAGTTCTGAGCACCGTTTCTTCCCCCGCCTGCTTGAGTATTCGTCGCCCAGAGCGATCTGCATTTAGGAGCGTTTTCTGAAGCACTCTAGGGCCCCTGCTTAGTGCGCTGCATAGCTGACCTGTTCGCTAACATTGAGTCGAAGCAGGTATAACCGCCCCCAGTTCGCCATTTGGCGAGTATCTGTACGCTCCTCCCCTGTTCTCCTTCTAATGACCCGTGCCGCCACGTTGTGTTGAACAGTAGCGACCTAGTAAGATATTACTAAGCTTCCCCGACCCGTTTTACTCGTTGCGCCTCGTTTTTGTCCAGGAACACTCGTCCCCTCGCTAACATTTGATCATGTAAATAAATTTGTATCGTTGACACCGAGTACCGCCTTGTTTTTACCGAGACGATAGGGACTTTTTCTGGTTTGTCCGCTCGGACGAGCAGGCCCTGTTCGCCATGGCTTGTGTGCGAGAATGTCGCAAGCCCGGACGAGCATGGCCTTCTATCAAAGTTGTTTCGTGTTTCACTGGAATCAAAGAGTAAAATCTGAGGAAATGACCGAACAATGCAAGTAAAATTTATTAATTTAGGACAAATACTCAAAAGTTGTTATGCATTTTCTCCACTTGTATAAGCAAAAATTTTCACTCGTCAAAGTACCAGTACGCTTGCTTAGAATTTACCGAAAATAGCAGGCCACGCCAGTGATAACCCGACATTAAACACGCAGGGCTCGTCGGAACCCTGTGGGGGCCACATAGGTCAATGCTCTAACACGGAGTAACTCATCTTGAGCTTCAAATTTGTAGGGACACTTGCACATTTTATTTCCACACTTATATCACTAAAATAGAACTAAACAACTTCCGATGAGTCTGAGATAGGGAATAGCGGCTAAGCTCCATGACCTGCGAGCAGGTGTCGGTGCTAGCCTCCCTGGGGGACCTCAGAAATCATACCTGATACTAGACACGTGCGCAACCTTTCGGGCGGGGTCCGAACACACCCCGTGAAGCGCGCCTGCGGCCTGCTAAGCTGCGTAGCTTCTTGGGTCTGACCAAGAGTAGGATTAAAATTTTATAATAACGGTCCGCCCTTGAGGTTACGATAGCCGGGGTCGTATGGGCATGGTGTTAGGAAGTTGCGCCATGCAGCTGCGTCACCGGTTACTACATTTATACTGCTGATGATTGCTAATTTCCATACGTAGGAGTTCATAAACAAAACTATGTGGTGAATCGTCTAAGTGTGTATAATTATAAGTATTTAGAATACCGAGGAATTAATCCGTAAAACACTTTACTGATTTGCAACAGTAGCAAAATAATATTGTGAATATCGAATAACTAAATCCGCTACAATCCTCGTGGTACAGTATTTTATTCTATCAAATGGAAATAAAATATTTGCATTTCCTCTAATTGAAAATTAAGAACTTATTATACCTGACCAGTCCACAGCTTCCCGAAAAGTGGGGGAACTTCGGGGGGCTCCCATGTTAATTCTCGGGGCAAAATTAAAAGTGGATATGTTTTTTGCTTAAAAATACTAAATATTTCCACATTTGAATGCATTTTTACTACCGTGAATGTATTTTCGAGCTAAAAAACTATATTTTAGCAGTATGAATAGTGGGCAATTAATGTTTAAAAACAATTTGCAAATAAAAAACATAAATTTTCAGACATAAACAATTTTTTGGGATTAGCTGAACATGGGGGTTTCGGCCGATTGGATTGGAAAGGAATTGGATGGGGGAATTTGGAAAGTGGCCTTCCCCACCCCACCACTGTGGACCGGCCAGTATACAGCAAAATTTTCAAGAATCAGCAACACCCAAAATATTGCAACAAATTATTTTGAGATATGAACAATGAACAGCAGGAGTTTGAGCATAACACTTGTCGCCAAGTAACCAAAAATGACGATACTACAGTTCGTTAGTGAAATCATCGTCGTCAATAATTTCTGCCCGGTTTGTCTCGCTAGCCAACTCTCAATAAGACGGTTATGTTCATAACATGATTAGGTTGTACAAAAATTCCACAGAAGTTTTGGGCCCCCATGTCACCGTTATCGTTCTGGGCTCTCCAAATTGGGTAGGCGTAAGAGCCCGGTATTTTCAAGTGTCCCATGACAAAAGTCGAATGCCCCCGGTTCGTGCACCCTGGTAAAATTTTGGGCTCTCCCGGTTGACAAATTTCGCCTCTTGACAATTTTTTTGTTTTCACTTGGTAAAACAACCCAAAGTACATAAAATTTGATCAAAATTCCGTTCTGAAGCCAAAAATTACGCCAATTTTGTTGATATTTGCTTCAAAATCGCTGTGTCTTTAATTCAAAAGCGTTTTACCGTTAGGAACCCTTGACACTGTTAGGTTCCGTACGTTATATAATTAGAAAACAGCACAGGTTAGCGCAGGGGCAGTATCCACACCACGACAAAGTCCTTATTCTTATTGATTTCTGAGTGAGTGACTGAAACGAACGAAGCGAAGAATTCTTACTAGCCAGGAGTGTGAAATTTTGCAGCGTCTGTTTGTGGGTTTTTTCGTGTGACACGCAAAAGCAGGGTTGGGTGAAGACGGTTTATACGTGAGCCCTTGGGACCCCGTAAACACCAAATTGGACATATATCTCCTCAACCACTGGAGTAATTCGGCTAAGGCTGGGCTGATTTTGTTCAGAAAGCAAAGCCCTATATAGCTGTATCCGCTGCGTTGCTATTGACCTCACCTGCCGAGCAGGGTAGGGTTAAGATGGGTTGTCAATGGGCCCTTGGGACCCCGAAAACACCAAATTAGCCACATCTCCTCAACGATTAGATCGATTCAACCGCGCTTGGGCTCAGAGAACAAATCTATATATTGCTATATATGGTGCTCTACTATTTGAGTTTTGTTTTGGGTCTTCGGTTTTAACGAAATGTAAGATTTTCCTAACTTTTACATACACTTAGAACCCACTTTCTTGGTCACGAGACAAGTCCCTAGTTATAAAGCACAGCTTAGTGTTTAGAAAAATACATAGCATGCATTTCACTTACACTTCTAAAGATTACATTGGCCAAAGTTATAAAATAACGTCGACCACCACGAAAATTTCAGAGCGTTTCAACATTACTTTCTAACTGACTGAGATGAATGCTATATGTAATATTAAAATACGATTAATCAGCGTGGAATTTAATGCTTTGTAAATCTGGCGCTACTAACAGGTGTCATAGATAGCGGTTACACTACCTGCTCTGGAGGTCGCATCAATATTTACCCTGTGAGCCTTCTTCTTTCGCCGAGTCGCTCGGAAACTTTTGCGGAAACTGACAAAAATTAGAGATAATTTCGTAAAACATTGAGGAAAGCTTTAGCACAACTGAAAACACTGAGTTTTCAAAAATTAGAAATATTAGCCTACCCCCTACTTCATAGGTGATTGGATATCTATATATTATTGCGTTGTTAATTTGGCACAAGGAGCCACAAATCGGCTGGCTACACATTTTACCTTTCGGCATCAGCAGGAGAATATAAATGAAAAATAGCACTACAGTGAGAAACTGTACAGTTTTTAAAAGCATGAGCGCGGAGTCCCCATCATGGATATCATGTACTTATTATTGTTGCCCATCGAATCAATTTTAACTAAAAAATGTCTTTAGAATGCGAAAAAACAGGACAAAATTTAATTTTATGCTCATGTGTATAATATGTTCGCTCGAATCCAGTGTTCAAAGTAAGTATGACCTTTAATTCTGAAATTACGTTTACACTGTTGTACGTTTTCGCCAATATTAAGTTCGTGTCCCAAGTTGGCTTGCCCGACAAAATACGATAATGTTTTGCAAGAACTATATCTGTAAAAAATTTGTACATTGTTGCAACTGCCACAAACCCATATTTTCGTTCTACACGGAATAACATTGTTGCAACAGCCACAAACCCATATTTTTGTTCTACACGGAATACCGATTACGGCTTCAAAAGTAATTGCCGCGTTCGCAACCCAACCTTCACACAGATTTTTGTCAATATGAACTGGCTTTTGCGATACGTAGTACGCGTTAGAAATGGTTATCGCCTTCGAAGCGAGCGAAATTATTGCAGTCATTTGTGAACGGATACCATATGTACACTAAATATGTAAATGCGACAATACTGCATTATCAACAGTTTATAATAAAACCTCGAGGAACAATACAAATCTTCGATACCCCCGTTCCGAACTCCTACCTAAAGTTAAAACTTCCCACTATAGTAACAAATGTGCCCCACCCGGAGACAAAAGTGTAGCAAAAAAACTGAGTGTGGCTAAGCTCAAAACTGTTAAAAATAACCAAAAACGACTGCATCCGATACATTCCACCGAAGAGTGTAATATGAATTACACCCTTTACCAAGAATGCCTCATTTTGGTGGGAACATGCCGGTTGGCGGGGGTGGGTGGGAAGTGGCCTTCGACCTATCAAAAGGTTCAGGGCGGCAGGATGCGACGGCCTCTCAGGCCGCCTGCGACATCTACAGGAGGCAACGTTCCTACTCCTCAGGTGGGATAATCCTCCGCTCCCCTATAACCATGTATGATTAACAGTATATGTATTGCATTGTATACGCCCAAATGCAGTTGTCCTCTGGGCGCCACCAACATGAAAAATGATCCCTAAATCCTAATAATTAGACTTGAAAGTGCAGTGACTGATAAATTTTAAGAACGATGCCATTCGAGGAAAAAAATAAAGCGTTCAATGAGATTATTTCATGTACTGAAAATAACACTTTCAACTCTATGTGTATTATAATACTGTCTTTCCGGGATTACCGAATGGACTGATTGAATTCACAAATTTTTGTCGATGGTTGGCGTACCAAGCCACACTTGCTTAGTGTTTCCTCGCCTGGCGAGTTACACCTGTGAATAAAATCGGAAAAATCTTTTAACGCACAATGAGTGTCACAAATATTCGTTACCTAAATCGAAAAGTAGTCGTTCAGCAATGGCAGGATGACGAGGCGAAGACCAAAGAGACTCTTCGATAAAACATAATTTCATTTGATCAACGATAATCAACACGAATCCATCGAGGCATTCCACACCGTTTGTCCAAATATGGTGATTCAATACTGTTGTATGTACAAAAACGCAAACACTGCGCTCCAGCTACTGGTCTTTCAGCGAGCCAAGTCAAACAACGCGTTTACAACTGGTGATCAACCGGATAATACAAATTGCTATAACGGCACTTCAGGTTCATTCAAAAACAGTAACTGTGCGCTAAAACAATTTTATGGGATCGTCGCTGTTCCGATTTTTCACTTCCGATGCGGCCAAATCGAGTTTCCGGCGATACTCAGAGTAAAACTTCTGGTACGTATCGCTCATTGCAACCGCAAGTAGAACTTCGTGCAGCAACTGATGCTTGGGAATACCCTGGAACTCAATAATAATTGATAACAAAAATGCAAACCAGCGCTAACACGTGTGTGCCCATAATGGTTTCTCGCAACCTGACCAGAGGCAGAGACTCTGGATTTGTTTTTTGGGCCCACGAGTGGATCTAGATCCAGCATTTTTAATCAGGCTCCACTATTTTATATCAGACCTAAGCTAGACTCAGCAAAAGTTTGTCGTAAGTTTTGATTTAAATCGTCATGTTTTGACAAAGTTTTTCACAAAAGTAAATTTCACAATTTCAATTTCCCCTTTTCCATTATACTTTTATGTTATTGGAATAGTAACCAGACTCAGTCTTGACCCAGTAATAATTTTGAAAAATCTCTGTTCGACCTCAAGGTATCAAAATGCTTGACATTAGTTAAACAATAATATCGGTGTTTGCGCATTGAGAAAATTTGGATCATTTAGTGATTCAGTGAAAGTCGTTCTTCAGACAAGAAAACCACACTAGAGATAAACAATCTGACAGCAGCGACGTTGTTATAAATGCTAACTTAAACACACAGCTTGGTAACTCAAAACATAATACAGTATTGTAAAATAAAACATTTATTGGAAAATAAAAAAATATTGTCCATAAATCCATAAAAAATATATATAAACGGATCTTCGAGCCTTTCGAATTTCAAACAACATGGTATTAAATTAATGTATAATTATCCAAGATGGTTGACTTACCATAATACATGGCTCATAGCTACTATCGCTTGTAAAAACTGGTCCCAAGAGATCGTCGCAGAGTTCCGTTAAGCGCAGAGTCATACCTGAAAAAAGCCACTGTTATTGTATAATATAAACATCAAATAATAATGCGTGGTTCACATTAAACTGCGTGCACCCACTGCACACGGTTACGCAAGGACCGCAGTGCTCGTTACACTGGCGTTGCCGTTACATTGTAACGACGATGTTATCAATCGCTACAAGCTTCGTGCAACAGCTGGCATTTTTGAACAAAGCTTGTAGTGACTGTAGCGGTTGATGTTACACTGCTTGTAACGACATTGTTTAAAGATGCACCGTGAGTGTAATGATAACAAAATTACCGCACGATGATGTAACGAGGAATAAAATCTTTGCACTGCAGCTGTAACAGAAACCTTAGAAGCTGCACGCTAGTGTAATACCAAATAAGAACAACGCACGGTATGTTTGTTACGTAAACGGAAATCGCTGAACGTTAGCGCAATGGCACTGTTGTTAGGTCCTATTGTTTTAGAATGTGCTCAAATATAGCCATGATATTGCGCTGATAGGTGATAAAACGAGCTCACGTATATGAAGTTTACTTGAACTGCTGCTATCACCGCCATTTCTTACATGTCTAGATATTAAATGTTTGTCACACAATACATATACAGCAACCGCTTAATTTAGTAGACATATGAGCCTACTAAATGGATTTAGTAAACTACTAAACTTATTTAGGAAACTCTCCTTTTCGTGTTTACTTTGATGGACCACAAACACGATGTCGTGTGTTGGCATTCATTTATAGTGGTGTAAGGGCCAGGAACGTAACCGCAAATTTCCGATGAGGGAATAATTCGTGAGCTGATAGTTGCACAACAAAACTGTGCGCCGCAGATGCGAAATTTATTTTTCACGTTTTTATGTCTGAACTTCAGAAAAATGTGCCCACGAAAAGTTATGCAGGATAATTTATATCCCAACCCTCTGGCTACACCTATGACAGTAATACCTGACATCCCCCTGCGGCTTCGGAGCTCCTGTATGTATGCTATTAATTATTAAATGATGAACGATACACGCCAATCATACACGCTCATAGAGGGGAGAGACGGATTAGCTCGGACACCCTTCGCGAAGAACGCCAATACCCCTGGCAGGTAGCCCGACTCCCTCTCCCCCAACACCACCACTGATTCGCACCAACACTTCACGCTCCCAAGGCACGCGCAAAATTTTGGCACATACTGGAAAATATTGAGGGAAAATAAGCATATATTGGTGGATATGGGCGCAAATTGGGGGAAAGTTGGCAAAAATCTAGGGAAAATTGGAAAAAATCAAATAGAAGCTTGAGTAATACAAAATTTAACCCACCCTGCCGACCGGTTGATCCCACCTCCTCGGAAAACCGAAGGCCTTCCCACGCCCACCCCAAAGCACCCGCTACCCCCTGGGACCTTGGACTTAAAACATGTCTCTATTCATATATAATTATGAAAATTATATATCGCATAGATGGACAGGGCAATACATATATGCATAAATTGGTGATACAATGTCAATATTTGGTTAACGCGCTTATCAAGGTCGCATATCAATCAATTTATTTTGTTCTTAAGCGGCAATTAAAAGCAGCGTGGTATTTAAAACGTTGAAAATAATTTTATTCAATTATCAAATTCAAGTTAATTCAACTGATTACCGTCAAGAAATTATACAAAATATAAACTGTTGTTAAGGATATAAATTAAATCCAACCCACAGAAGAACACTACAAGGATACAGATATATTACGGAGTACTGTGCTATCGCTGCGAAATTTTACATATAGAATGGTTTCGGAGATCGCTTTTTTGCTTATCAATGAACATTTTACACAATAGAAACGTGATATTGAAGTAAATTTTTCGCGAGTTTTCAAACTTTATAGCTACACCAGCATTTTCCTTTGTTTACAAGTGCTTTGAGTCACAGAAACGCAAAATTTTGTGATTACGCACTAAAAATATAGTAACTCAGTATAGTGTGATATCAGAATTTATGTTCATTTCGTCTGAGTATTTTGTCCCCCAAAATTTGAGTCTGTAGCTTGGCCTATAGTCTTATGTTTTGTCTCACTGGTGTTGTGCTGAGAACCTACAATAATCATTGGTATAAAATTCATGCAATTTGTAGTTGTATCGTTAATAATTAAATATATTTTTAAACATCTGAAGAGACCAATTTATGGTAAACCGCTGAGCACTTCAAATTCTAATATAACTATAATATAACCTTAACCTGTTCCGTACTGAATTATTGTTGTAACCTCTTGAAGTTCCAATTTATAATGCTGATAGAAACTCACCGGGGATTTGTGCACTTACTAATCGATATGTATATCCACATCATAGGGATAATAGGGATGAAACGGTTACGCCCTGAGGGATGGATATTCCTAAGTCATATTTAACTAGCACCGCCTCGCTCTCTCTCGCGCCTGGAAAGTTTAGGGGCAGTTGACAAAAAGTAGAAAAAAATCCGAGACACTTTAGCAGCATTTGGGATAATTACGAATCTCAAAAATTTACTTGAGAATCATCTTGCCCTGAGCCACCTATGGTACTTAGATTAGATATCTAAGATATACATTAGAGCATGTGAAATAATGTCAATGATATATATGTAAATATATCCCATTATTACAGAATATCGTAAGATGTCCCTGCAGTTATCCATTAGCGCCCCTTGTACATATGCAGCAAGCAGCCGACTTTGGCTAGGCAATCGGTAACAGAAAGTATGAACATCATTACTAAAAAGAAACGGAACAAAACATTTAACGCAATGTGGCGAACGCTATTTTAGCACATCCCAAAACAAAATGACCTAACAACTACATTGTAAATATTCAAAGAAGAACTACACCAACGTTCAGCAATTTCAGTTTACGTAACAAACATTCCGTGCGTTCTCAGTGGTCATTACTATACCGTTTCTGTTACAGCTGCAATGCAAAGATTTTATTCCTCGTTACATCATCGTGCGCAACTCTTGTTATTGTTACACTCACCGTGCATCTTTAAACAATGTTGTTACAAGCAGTGTAACATCAACCGCTATAGTCGCTACAAGCTTCGTTCAAAAATGTCAGCTGTTGCACGAAAGTTGTAACGACCGATAACATCGTCGTTACAATGCAAACAGCAACTGCAGTGTAACGAGCACTGCGGTTCGTGCTTAACCGTGTGCAGTGGATACACGAAACTTAATGTGAACGACGCATTGCAGTTAAAATACTGTGCGAAGCGAAAACTCGCAAGTTTGGAACTAATGTTTCTCGATAATTTCGACAATCTGCCAAATTACTGCAACGCGTTTTCGGGTCTTATTACGGTGTTTTGACAATTTATTACTGTAATAATTAGCATTTTGACACAAAGTCGCTTTGCCTTCTTTAATGTTGTATAAAAATAAAAATCGACTATTGTACAAGACTCGCTACCTCAGCACAACTATTGCACAAGACTGTCCATTGTGTTCTTCGTGATAACAACATAAAATTTTAAAGTTTCGGTTTCTACAACTCCAAAGATAGCGCTACACCCCGGTTAATACTAAAGCTCCTTTCTTAAAAATCAGACATATTTCGTCCACAAAATCTATAAGTCAAACATGTCCAGTTCTACATTCGCTGTATACAATTTTTTAACATAGTACATCTGATAGCTACCTTCCGAACAACATTACCAAACACCAATAATTACTGTCGTATGGCTTCCGACAATAATCAACCGCAAAATCTTAGTTTCGAGTGTCCCTGTCGGATAAGCGTTAATAACAATAATAAACATTTTGCACTGATAACACGCTATTGTAGAAAAAAAAGAAAAAACCTGACAATAATACACTAGCATAAAAAGCGAAAATTAATACAAAAATAATAATTGCTAATAGGAAAAAACTTTCTTACCTGCTTGAGTCAATGTTCTTGCATACAGCGCAAGAAATCGACGATATTCCTGAGCCGAGTTTAGGGCACAAGCTGCTTGTAGTTGCGCTTCCAACCAACTCAACGTCGCCAAGTACTCGATGTCGGCTGGACACGGCCGCTTCACCTGAGCTGCTGACAGTCTACAAATTATATGAGATTCAGACTTAGGAAGTTAAGTTTTGTACAGTATGATAGTAATTCCATTGATTTTATTGCACCCTAACGGTTGCCTTATTGCGGGTATACTAAAACATGTCTTAATACAATACGAAAGCTTCCTGAGTGCCAGAGAGCCATGATACTATAATGTTATGTTAACATGACGCTGTCAAAATCTTAATTCGACTATTTATTTAGAAAGATTGTGCTAATGTGTGTCACGGTGCAACGCAAATCGTGGAATCTGAGATTTATTCGTTCTTCCCACAAAGATCCCAGTTTCACTAAACAACCTTCTTTCATGTTTTTTTCGATCGACATTATACTGTCTTCTGCAAACCGGTGCTCTCCCAAGAAAATTTTGGCGCACCAATTTCCATTTTTGTCCCCAAACCAGCTCGAAAATAACTTTCATTTTTTGCAGTTTTTTTCCAATTTTATCCCCAAAAAAATGCTCGAAAAAAACGTTCATTTTTGCAGTTTTCACAGCTTTTACAACTTTTGCTTCCGACTGGTTGCCCCAAAAATGCTGCTAAACGTTCATTTTTGCAGTTGTTCTCTATTTCATGCCTCCCCGGTTGTTGGCTAACCCTTTTCGAAGAAGAGGCCCATTTCGTGCCCCCACGGTCCGTGAAGAAGCCAGTTGCACATGGTGTATTGGTAAAGAAACACAAAAACGCGTTCCATGAATACACAAACAAGCTACTTAAATGTTTTACCGATTTGATTAATGTACCCGATCGGGGAAGCTGAAAATTGTTCGCGGGCTTAACACTAGTGAAGCTCGCTTGCGAGCCAGAATTCGAGTGGTGAGAACAATCCCCCGAAGCAGAAGTGTGAGAAATATTTGCCACACGATATTCTTGACACTCGCTATGAGCTTGTCGGCCCAGAAAACCCCATATCCGACACTACAACCAACAATAAACACACATTCAGGTGCTTTTCCCACGACTTGTCACAAAAATTTCGAAAACGTCATTTTTTATGCCAAGTATGAACCTAAAGTGTAAAAAATATTTGCCCAAAAATATTTTTAACACTTGCAATGAGTTTATATCATTGGAAAGCCCTGGTAAAGCTACATGAAATAGGACTATTAGTCTGCCGATATCTCGTGTACTTATTGAGAAAAGTAGCAAAAACTGGAGGGGGTGCCTGAAAAATGGGCCAAAATGACGTAATTTTGCCCCATAACTTTTCTCACGGCAAAAAATTTAAAAATCGGACTCCGTCACTACACCTAAATCAACCATTGCGGTTCGAATGAGCTATCATATAGAGAATAAGTAATGTGCATCAAAATCCGCCCAACCGTTATCGAGATCCAGGTGCGACGCACAGACACACAAACAGACAGGACCTCCTCAACCCCCCTCCAGAGCCAAAATTGAAAATTCTCGTTCCACTCGCTCGCTTGTTTCCAATAACACAACATTACACTAATGTTTTGCATAAATACGCAAAAAAGTCCGACAGGAAGAACTCTACACATACTTGAACTTTTTGGTTATTTGATTAACGTAGCCGTCATCATCGGGATCGCATGGCAGCTGAATGGTTGAAAGGCTCCAAAGTTGAGCGCGGTCGTCAGAGACAAGGATCCTATAAATTTGTATGTTTCCGATTTACTACGACATCCAGACACGTCAATACCTATAGTATTCAATTTACAAAAAATATCTGACCGGTATTCGGCGTCACTTTGGCTGCGTTACGAGTTCGCTTCTAAATATTACAAATAGTAGAGTCATATTTTGAACATGTGAACACATCTTTCATAATAAAGGGCATATTATAAGGAATATTTTTGGGCCTCAATGTGGAGGCCTTATCAGTATTATAGCTTGCCATTCTGCGGATACTACTACTAACCAAACAATCATCCAATACTCTGCTGACTTACCAACATTTTCGTTCATAATTCCATCCATAAGTGGTTCCGTTCGAAAGCGAAATTACCGGTGAGCCGCTTTTGACAACACACGCGCTGACCACTCGCGCTGACTCGTCTGCTGGAAAAGTATTTGAAAAACACAACGTTACCAACAAGAATGATCTTCATTATTTCGACCAATATTGTTTTACAGTAGTCGAATCTCAACTGCCAAAGTAATGATACCGACGCTCATAGGTTTTTCATTATGCCTCAATTTATGCATGGAATTCTACACCCATAATGATAGGTGTTAAACAAGAAATTTATTTTGTTGCCGTATCAAAAATTACTTTGCCAAGTTTCTAGCTTCTGGAAAGAAATAAACAAAGCGTCCTGCGGTTTTGATATGTCCTATTATTCTCGTAATATATTTGCTAGTGTCTTTATAGGACATGTAAAGGAATGGTGAGGAAGCTTAATTTGGAACCTAACTAAGAGCAGAGTTTTGTATTCCCTTCGCTGCACGAGAAATTAAAAGAATAATTTCTTTTGTTAAATTTTCATTGATATTTAGCAATTATGGGTGTTACCAACACAGACTCCACCGCTGTTGTATAAGATAGTTCCCTGCGCAAATTTTCAAAATAATCGGCGAATCAAATAAATTGATCTAGAAACACCGTCAACCCTAGAAAACAATATCTAAAGCCCATTATATTCAGGAAACAACTATATTTTTGTTAGCCAGTGTAAATGTCGCCGGCTAAACCAAAAGAGAACTAAGCTGACATAAACGCTGTCTCCGACGACATCAATATAATACCAAAACAAGTCAGAGGCAACTGCGAAAATAACAAAGACTAACCTGCCAAAATCGGATGCAACGATCTTTCGTTTAATATTGTTTTATTTTCCTTGACGTTCCTGAAAAGATGTTGAAACACAAAGAACCATGGTATCCTCGATACACAGGGTCGAATCTACACGCCAAGTTCTGTACAAAGATTAAAACATGTGCTAATCACCAAAAGAAAAATGACTGTTGAAAATTCAAATAAGCGCGCGCTTTCGTAGTGGAAATAGAAATCGATAAAGTATAAAAATACAGAATAGAATAAAAACTATAGAATTACCAGGGAATAACCAGAAGCGTCCATTTAAACCGGATCCGCAACCTGGTCTCCGAAACGCATATATAGTAAAACAGATGAAGGAAGAAATGAAGGTGTTGTAGATTTAAAATGTACTAAAAATAAATTTATATTAAGCTTAATGTATTATGATTACATTAATGCCTCTCTGGGACGTTGAAGTGGCCGAGGAAGCTAAAATATTAATTTGTCGATCAATATGTCGCTCTTCGGACTCTCAGCGGAAAAATACATGCCGCCGTTAAGGCTTGCGTAAACTGTGTCAAACTGAATGTCCTTTTAACGCATGGAGCGTAGACTAGCCAATCACCTATTGGCTTGTTACATGTTATTCCGTAAAAAACTTGAAATTATTGTTTTATATGATTCTAAAAAACTATAAAAAGTATACTATAATTTTGTGATCGATGGCCAGAGAAATTGTTCAGGCTAGCGTTGGTCATCCAGTTGAAACAAAGCCCTAATAATCCAACTTAGCAGTTCTTTGGTTATGAACATGCTGTTTTTCACTGGAACACGGTCATTATATTCCACATAGTCACATGAGAAGGTACACCAGATATTAAAGAAATAGCTGAGAACATCTTCCCTAAGCTAACAACATAGATTCATTGACAACCAATCTTCTGGTTTATTAATGATTAGATATTAGTGTGACTATAGAATAGCTAAGTGAACTACCAATTTGCATATGATTTTAGAACAATGTCATGGATTCATTTCACTCAGCGACCGCATATCAGTTATAGATTTGCGACTGTTTTTCGATTAAACATTATCGGCAACGCTAATTTCCTGTATTGGCGTTAATTGCATTTCAATGATGTGGCGGTGAATGTGCTCATACCTGCAATGGCTTACGTGGCTTATATTATTGTACGATTTCGTGAAGTCTTGCTACGGTTGTACCACTGACTTCGGTAAATAAAGCAATTATTGTATTACGGCTTTAAAGCATCGCATAAAGCACCCTGATCACTAGTTGTCCAACTGATTGACTATGCTCTTCGGTTTTAGGGTCGCTTCAATCAGCTTATAATTCGAAGGGGAATTGATCGCTTTTCCGAAAAATAAAACAGCGCTAATTACCACGAGACACGAATTCCTTATATATAATCTCTGCGCTGCCATAATTATGTTGATTATTGTTTCTTAGATAAATTTTGACTCACTGAGAAAATTTTTTATTGTGAATTTTCTCTCGAGAGAATTTCATATTCGTACGATTTGCGTTGACATTGTAGATAATTTAGTTACGGTCTAGTTTATAAATTTCTCCCGTGAAGCTGAAATACAGGGGCGAAAATAAAAAGAAATTTTATTTTTTCTAGCTACAAAAGATTTTACACACTATTTGCTGAACTATGTTAGACGCATTGTACGATTATGACGCTGTACAGCTTATGTTCTGATTCAATTTCACCGTCGTTCAAGAATACTCTATAAATTAAAATATTTTAGTAAGTTAAATGGTGGCCGATGTAAACAATGTCTTAGACCACGCTATTTTTAAAATATATGTTTTGCATACAAAGTTTTCATATTAGCTTGACATTTAGATTAACTTTGCAGCTTCGGATCATATTTTGTAAAACATAGGAATTATTTGAAAGATGCCTACGTCAAAACAAATGTGAAAAACCCCCGGCGTTTGTAAAGTGAATTTCATTTTGTAAAAATATCATTCGCTGGGTTAATTGTATGTACATCAAACTTCTTACTGTGTGCATAAGTGAAGGTCGGTGATGTTGAATTTGTTCGAGTTGCAAAGCTTCGCACCACTGTGCCGTGCATGTTGAATATCGTCATTTTTATGTATTTTATTTATCAGTTATTAAAGTCTCGGCTATAGAACCGACTTTAAACTGTTGAAGTTATAAATTTATTTTAGGATTTTTTGTTGCCCAAGACATTCTTCTGTAGAATAAAACTGTGCGATAAAAGTTCATCTGTAAATTTATTTCAAAAATCATATTGAAGATCAATAAGTTAAAACGTTTCAAAAACATCCAACAGATTTCAGGTTTGTTAAGATTCCAGTGCTCCACATTTGATGGGTAGATTCGTGTTTTTCAGCGCTTTACATGTAAAAATTTATAGCGGTTGGATCTGTATTATGAAAACTATTGTTAATTTTAGTTAGTAAGCTCCACTGTTGAAAACAACAAAATATATAGACTCCTGAAACATGGGTTGGATTCTGAGGTAAAAATTTTTAATAAAACAACTCCGACTTTCTTTAGCAGCAGTAAGAGAAAATTGAAATCTAAGAATACAACTGCCTTTTTCATATAAAAACAGTTCTTGGGCGTTCCACACTTGGAATTATGTATTGTTCAACAGTGTAATCGGATAGCTTACATCACCACACCACTCATGATTGAGACGTTAGAACCATATGTAGTAAAAAAGCTGTTTTTCCATAACGATAAAATAGGTCTAGTTTAACATCTAATAATATTGTCAATTTATAGAGTTTTTGATAAAAAACATAACGCTTTTAAAGGCGTTGTGTTCGTCTAGAGTTCCTACATATTCTCTTTTATGTTAGATGCGGCTTATGGTGTTTGCAATATAACGTTCTACTTGTCTGTGATTATGGCTGCCGCACACTTAACTTTCGTTAAATTATATAACTGACATGCAATACGAAAAACGTATCAAGTTTGCAGCCAAATTTACAAAGGTTGATTCGATCGCTGGAACACTTTCTACGGAATTTTCGCAATTGTGTGATTATTATCTTGAAAAATAAATAACACGACAAATCATTAATTTGTTAATTTTATGACATTTGAATAGATTATAAGTAAAAGTCAGTTATCGTAACGTAACCAAAAATATAAATATCAAGGCATTGATTGGACCTTTATGGTCTGTCTCAGTTATCAAGGCTCGAAAACTACTATGATTAGACATTTTTGCGTGGTAGGCTGATATGAAAAAGGTTCGAATATTTTATGAATAACACTACAACTAATAATCTAGTAAAATAGGTTGTGCAAGCAGAAATCGTTTTGTTATTAAATAAAATAGCTGTTTTTGCTTCTGCCTTTTTATTGACAATTGAAAGAGTCTAAAAAGAACTTTACATTGGAGTTGCGAAATGAAATACTGATTGAGTTTGTCATATGATGCACGTCGTTGGTATTCGCACGCATTATGGAGTTCCATGTGGAACTGCCCAATGCTCCCCAGTTACCGTGATGAATGGTGCGAGGGTCATGCACAAATTACTCGGTTTCGTTCTCTTGCTGCGTTAGACTTTGTTTAGACTGTGCTAAAAGTGGTTAATACTTTGTTAATATTCAATTTAACCATCTAACGTTTAATCATGAAGCTGAATGGGTAATAGAGAATACATAAAAGCTAATATTTAGCTGTCTTCCTGCCATGTCGCAAGTGTTCACACAAATTGAATTTTGAGATTGTTTTACTCTGCCGCGCCTTCTTGTCATGGTGCATTTATTTAATTATAAATCATGCAAACATATTTCGATGAATAAATGTGTAATTAAAAACAACATAGTGTAAGTAGTAATGTTCCAATGCAGATGTCCCAAGACTAGATTGAATGAAAACTACAGTACCAAACAAATTCGATAGTGATTAACTGGACACGAGAAGCTTATTTACGAAAAACTGTTTAAGCTTTAAGGGTGCTCTTTTGGTTAAATTTTTTGGGTAGGAATGTCTCGCAAGAGTAACTACATATGATATTTAGAATATATCTCATGTACGGTTTGTGTTTTGATCATATTTTGCTAAGTTCAATACCAAATTGTAGCAATAACTCCAATTGTAAAACATAATTTATAAATAGTAATAGCTTCGAGTGGAATACTTGTATTGTTATTCGATCAGTGCATCAATCTCACCGTTCTAACAAGCCCCTGAGGAATTTAGCTGTTCAGCTTTTCCCTTTACACTGTTGTCATTGCTACTAATGGTGAACGTGTGTTCCGAATTGAGGTAAATTATTATTAGGCATATCTTGATAGGAAAACAGTAGAGCACATTTTTTGGTGCTGTTGTTATGCCAACATTCTGATTCAATGCTAATTCTGCCGACCATGACAGTTTGAGCTAAGATAGGCTTTACGGAAGAACGACTGTTGGAAAATTGTACTCCACAGTTACTTGTACTTTCAATATCTTTATACTTTGTTTTTAAAATGTCTATAAGCCAGATCCTTGCTATTTCCTGAATGACAAACCTACAGGATTAATGGTATCACTTATCTATCGACACACTTTATATTTCCTCGCACAACCGTTACTAAGATGAATAGTGCGAAACGGCGTATCGCGGTTTGTATACGGTGCTGAACCTTATTGCGTGTCTATGTGTTTTGGTTGTTAAGGCTTATTATACATTTGGCCTGATGGAATTAAAGCTAGATTTAGCATTGCGAATCGCTATCTGTGGAACGTCAACTGCAACCAGTAAACACACTGTGCAGAATTTAAAGCAGATTGGTTCTCCTGAACGACTGTTTTTTGTTGTTGCTTGACATTATGTTTTTATGATTAAGGCGGAAATTATTAATTAAAAAACCTCAATGTGTCGGTTGTAATACACTATAGTGTTCCAGCTTAAAATTCCGAGACCCTTTTTCCGTGTTAATTTTAGGAAACATATATTCGCAATCTCGGCTTCAAAATTCGTTTACGTTTCTGCTCCCGGTAATTTTGGTTTCACACCGTTCTGCTAAGTGCACAAATTATCTTTTACGATTGTGGCGCGTAATTTCGTTTTGTGCTACGTTGTGTACCACATCGATACTGAATTTTGTTCAAAGGTTTGGCGTACATTGGAAAAATTTTACATAAGTTGAAAAATTTGTATGTTGCGCAGGTGTTTGATACGTCGATATTGCTACTACGGTAGGATGATGCTAGTCGTCATTTGGAAAAAATATAACTGGTGATATTTTAGTCACTTATCACCCACTGTACGGTAGATTGTATCGATGTAAGCATAAGCACATTGGCTGGGTTTTGTACCAGATAAATACTTGAATTGTTTTGTGGCAACATTTTATGTGTTTTAAAATTGCTAGTTTTTGGTTCAACATTGAATCATTATATGATTTGCCACAGTTAAAAGTTATAAAATCTTTTCAAAAGCAAAGATCATAGCAACAGCTCATAAAAATTTTTGAAACAGATATTTTTATTATGACTTGAGGGCATTTCGTGTGTCTGGATCTAGGATAGAGTATCGGGTATATAAGCCAGCTGAACGGCTCAGTCGGAGAGTTCTCTCCGAAACAATTGTATAACGCTGTTAGAAGACTGTTTATCTGCCAGCCGGACGACCTGTTTCCCGCCTGAAAGGCTCCATGGACGACGTATGGCTACAAGAAACAAAAAAATAAATTTCATAAAAAATTTTCCCAGATTGGATCCAAAATTCCCTGATTTCCAGAGAACATTCTCATTTTTGCCTGGTTTCCCTGATCACCGGAAACCCTGAGTTAGATGATGATGCTATTCATGAGACAAATTGCGATACTGCTCGCACAATTTCTATATATACAGTTTCTTCCGAAGAACGCAGATTCTGACTGCTTTGCAGATATGTTACTTTATACCAATTTACAGTGATTAAAAAGTTTACAGGTGAACTGGCTAGTACTTGATGCAATTTATATTAGCTAAGCCTACAGCGCACTACTTCAATAATCCATACTCTGTTATGTATATCAAGTTGAACCGGTTCAATTCTAACTTATACCGCACATTTCTGAATGGGTAAGCTGCTACAAGCATCGACCTAGCTTTGTTTTGTTAACAAACTTCTGCCGGACGAAGACGAAAAATTCCTAATTAAATCGTGTCCTGCTTAGGTTTCACAGGCAATTCGCTGAGTTAACCATTTCAATTGTTTGGTTGTTTTGGAACTTGATCATTGCGTATACATAACGTATATTTGGATCAAGTTGAAGCAAAAAATATGGACAATTTTAAACAAAATTTTTAAACTGGAATTCCGTTTCCGGTATGGTTTTGACGTTTTACGGAACCGCAACCGGAACATGATTTTCGCCGAAACCGCTATTCCGGTTACTTCCTGAGAATTAAGAACTTATATAAATATGGCTTCACATAAACTAATTTTAAATTTATCACGTGGAATGTTTATGTGTTCCAACTTATATAATCAATCTCTCTATTTTAGAACCGAAAGATATTATTATTTAAAATTGAAAGGAAAATACATATTCATAAAACACTATAGCTTAAATCATTGAGCACACCCGACAATACAGTAATTAATGTTTGTACCATTTCACTGGTTAATAAATTAATCAGAATGTAGTGGAGATTGTGAGTTGCAGGGTAGAAATCTTTTAAATTCCGTCTGTGTGTGCGTCTGATCAGCCATAACTCGGGAACACCTTAACCGACTTTCGTGACCTTGGGCTCATCCCCACCGGCATAGTCGATTAGAGCGTTTTGTTGATTTGGGGTCTGGCTCCGGGGTCAGTGGTTAAAATGTGGGTTTTTTGGCCCCATTTTAGTGCCCTTCACGGAAACAAGGTTATTTTTATCGTAACTTTCGAATTTCTTTCTCTGGACGGTTTCATTTCGTAGTAAAATGATAAATGCCGATGCTCTTTTTTGTTTTTCGATTAAAGCTCCGGTTCTGGATTTATGGGGTTTGACGTACGGGGGTATGGCGCCCCAATAATTCCTCGAACCAAAATTTGTTCTGACGTCTTGGGCATTTGATAAGTTTTACCTGGGGGTTTTCGAGCATGATAAACTCATTGCCGGTGCTGGTTTTGCTCTGTGACCCACGGTTCCATGGGTACGATGGTATGACGACCCATGGTTGGGTCAGAGGTCAAAATGAGGGTTTTTCACCCCATTTTAGTAACCTTCACTGAAGAAAGCTTATTTTTATCTTAACCTTCGGATTTTTATCACTAGTTGGTTTTATTTTATAGTACAATGATAAATGCCGATGCCGCTTTTTTGTTTTTCGATTTAGGCTCCGGTTCTAGAGTTATGGGGTTTGAGGTATGTTGCACCAATGGTTCCCCGACCCAAAATTCAAAAATTTGTTCTGACGTCATGGGCGTCAGATTTCCTGGACGGCTGAAAAGTTTCACTTGGAAGTTTTCGGGCATGGGAAACTTGTTGCTGGTGTTGATGTTAGTCTGCGATCTATGGTTCTATGGGTACGGTGGTATGGCGCCGCCATGGTTCATCGATCGAAAATTCCTATTTTTATTGTTACGTCCTGGGAGGCTGATAGCTCGCGCTTGGGGGTTTTGAGGCATGGGAAACTTATTGTGATGTTAGTTTTATTCTAACTTTGAGGGATTGTGTGATATCCACATATAGCATATCGACGTATGTTATC
The DNA here is from genome assembly GCA_030248225.1 of Trileptium ribeirensis. NCBI lineage: Eukaryota > Metazoa > Nematoda > Enoplea > Enoplida > Thoracostomopsidae > Trileptium > Trileptium ribeirensis. Next base: position 22,842 of record JASANE010001343.1, read on the forward strand.
GAGAGCTGATTGGCTGTGCACGCAAAAGGCGTAGGTATACCTATGCTTCACTACGTTCTGCAATCTCGATAGAGTTACTAGTATTACGACAACCCCCTAGTTCGGTTATTTTTCAGTTAACAATTTGCAAACCACTTTCGCATTGGGCACCATAATGAGTTGATATTATTAAAAAACGTCAACATGAGCTGTAGCATAAGGCTCTTACCGAAGTTGGCTGAATTGGCAAAAAATTTTCGAAGAAATCGTTTTTACTGATTTTATGTAGTCGAATGGAGGCAACATTAAACAAATCTTTCGTTGTTTACCCAAACTCTGGATGCTAGAGTTTGATCGGCTCGGCATTGGAAACGAGGTCATCAATATGGGTCAGATTTGACCAAAATATGAATCGTACCGCTTCCAAAAATTGCAAAATCCGGCTCTGCAACAATTTCTCCTCAAACCCAAGTTTCAGTACAATATGCAAAGATACTTACATAACAACAACCCTAAAAACAGCCACATACCATACGAATACCAAGCCCCGATGTACGACTGCCATGAGTAGCCATTCCGTGGCGGATAGAAAACATGGCTTCCCACCAAGAACCAGCCCGCGCCACCGTGAAGCCCCGGACGCAGTTGAAAAAACGCTGACTGTTCCATCCACGCACGCAACCGCTGTAATTTGCCTAAAAAACAAAGAATCGCAAATTAAATATCATTAGAATGTAAAACAAAATGAATATCAACATACAGAACTCTACGGCAAAAATACTCCGAAACTAGTCAGTGCTAGCACTGGAAGCAGCATAACGAAAAATATGAATGAGTCAGTAGAGCATTAGTATCCAAGCCAACTGATATATTTATTAAAAACTATAATGCATGTTAATCGAGATCGATATGAAAAACACGATTTCAGGGCTCCCCAAAGTTCTTAGAAATATGAAGTCGATAGTGTCGTATCTAGGACATTGGATACCAAAGTGATATATGTCACAGTTTTATGAGCATATTTTATATCTGGTCACAATATATAAACGAATTATTTGTGTTGGCTCATTTGCCTTACCCAAGATATAAACAGAAGTTGCAATATTTAACTTCGTAATATCCTATAATTAAAAATGTAAAAAATTTAAGAGCTGAAAATTCGGTTCTGAAAAAACCCGCTGACTTGCTTAAAAATTTTAATAATACAAACATGAGACATAAACTCAATTAAAATGAACCACAACAAATCACTCAATCATTTTCTTCAAACGTATACTTTTGCCCTTCGTATGAGAAACATGCTTGAGTAAATGCAAAAAAGACAGTAATACATTACCCCATGTCCGGTACGTTTCCGGCGTCGGAACCTGCCAAAACGATGGCCTGATTGCACGTAGCGTGAGATATAATGTAGCGAAGCTATAGTAATGAGACGGACATATTAGCTTACGTAGCTAAACAGTCAAAAACATAATGTTCGACTTCACAGCATGATACCAAAAAGCGACTGACGGAAAACATACGACCGAGTCAATATTTTCACGCAGACCACTCCAGTTACAGTATGTTATTTAAGCGAAACCGTGTATTATGCAATACACGAATATTAGTGTTTAACTCAATCAATTGGCTATGTAATATCGACGTGACGCTGCTGCATTACGCACTTCCAACGCAATGCCACCCCGGCTATCGTGACTTCAAGGGCGGACCTGATGGGTTTCAATTACTCGAATGTCCTTTCCAACGCGAGTCAGGCCCAAGAAATGACGGAGCTTAGCAAGCCGCACGAGCGCTTCACGGGATGTGTTCCGATCCTGCCGGACGGGTTGCGCACGTAGTCTACGAGGTACTACCTTTGAGGTCCCCAGGGAGGTTGGCTCCGTCACCTGCTCACAGGCCAAAGAGACCAAACTGTAGTTTAACCGAAGTGTGAAATCTTGAATGTTTAAGTTCGATCGAAATTGGTTCCTACTTGATCGAAATGACTACTCTATTTGATTTAGCCAGCGGCCCCCACTAGGGTCCGACAAATCCCTAGACGTTTAACGTCGGATCCGCGCGTGTCTATGTTTCCTATTTTGGGTGCTCGGCGTGAGTTTCCAATTTTCTGAGTGTGAGTCGCACCAATTGTACCTTTACAACAATAATAATTAACAAGCTTATTTGTAACCGGCGAGTCACGCTGAGGTTTGCTTCTTCGATGCGCGTGTCAAACCTGAACGTGGGTCGTCGATTTGGGGTGACGGATTTCAAACCCCTTCAGTTCCTATCGCTACTACGGGTCAACAAAACACGTGAACAATTTGGGTTTTCAGTGAGCATTTATTGATGAGTTGCACAAAAACTTATGGGTATACGGACAGATACATATTGTACGGGCAAATACAATAAGCGTTATGTCACAATTATGGCACGCTAGTATAAAATGAGCAGAGCTTCAATTGGGGAGGGTTGCGGAGTCATCACCTTTTTCACGGAACTCTCACAGCTGAGTCAAAACACGGCGTGTACTGTGAAGCCTTATCTCATGACAGCTGTGCTTACCTTACTCATGAAAAATTGGTGGGTCAAATTAAGATCAGTACCGGTAGGTGCTACGGTTAGTTATCGATAAAATGAAGGCGCCATCGAACTATTTGCTCGGTACTACGTTTGCCGACAGGAAGGGAACTCCGACATAACAATAGGTTCGGGTAAGCGAAAGGCAGAAACGAGGCGGGGTACACAGGGTTGAGCGTGCAACGAGACATTTGCGAGACTTCATCTTGCTCATTCAAATCACAAAGCTATGGTACATAATGATCGGTTACTTATATTCGCAGTTAGTAGCGATGAGGTTAGCCTATGACAACATAATACAACAATTTGATATGATAACACTTATTACAACCATGACATTGCGATGTAATGCTCCTCGGTACGACTCCGAAATTCTTTTCTAATGGTGCGACAACGGTACGAAACTAGGTTTGTCCTACTCGCATACATACATACGTATTTAAAATGACCATGTAAATTTTGTTATGAAACGTCCAAATATGCTGAATAATTTTGGCTCTTGTTCCCTATCAAATTACTCCACAAACACAATGGAAGCGAGACCTTAGTTGTACTTAATCTTTGATCTGGGTTACTACAAAAACAGCCGTTTCAAATACACCAACTCGAACTATAACACCAGAAAAAGGAACGATTGGGCGGGCTTGTCTTTCGAACAGTGTGTGGGTCCCGGTAGACTGAAGTCGGGACTAAATTTCGTGCTTTTCCTAATACCAACTGTGGTTCCATTTCCTATGCGGGTTGTACCTTGGATTGCAGTTAGAACGAGTAATATTAGTGACGGGGTTTCGTAGGCCATCGGCATTACTCTAATGGTGCGAGAACCTACGTTATTTTAGTTTAAAAAACGTTCAAACATGAGCGATATTTAGTACTAAAATTTAAATGTTAGTTCGAGCGGTTTCTGCTCGACGAAGCGAGGCAGTAAACGGAGGCCCCGGTTGTTAGGACAACCGTAGCAAACATCTAGCTTAATCCTACTCAATTTGCTTGCTTGAATTGTTCGGTCCGCAATTTTCGACCTAAATTTTGGGGTACAATTCGATTGGGGCTGGGGCGGACCTTGAATCCCTAATAACTTTGTATTCTGCCAGCCTTCCTCCACTAAACTTTGCACAATGGCTGGGCTTACCCTTGCCTATCAATTTTCTAGGACCGGGTCAACGGTCCTCACAAAAATGGTCGCTCGGGCCGAGACCCGATAGATCCGAGGTCGCATTTAGCGACTTCGATAACCTTGAAATTTAAAATGTTTTCATTGGTAAAGTAACTTACCAACACTAGGGAAGATATTTTCCCTTGCCTAACCAAAATATGTGGAAAAGCAAGACCAAAACAGACTTACGGAAATGACATAATTCGTAAAATTTAAATTGCAAACCGAGCGGCGGTTGTGCGGTTTGGATCGCCTATAACTTTTGAACGGGCCACGGCTTTGCCGGGCTCAATAGCTTAAACGAAAGGCCTGCTGGGCCTCTATATATACGAGGAAAATCGTCAAGATTCCTGGAACAGATATCAAGTTATTAATGTGTAAAGTTCGAGTAGGGGCGGATCACTATCGGGCCGTCGGGTTTGTGATTCCGACATGATAAAGTTGAATTTGTTGATAATATCCAAAAGTAGACATACTTACGAAGAAGCAGCTAAAGTTTCACCAAGATTCCTGGAGGGAATCTTGAGATATTTTAATTTCACTCTGGAATTAACATTTTTAGTGGGGTCAGGCCACTTCAAGGCCGTCGGGTTTCGGTTTCCGAGGCGAAATCAACGTGTTTTAGAGTCCTATTTGTTCGTAGACATTACTACGAAGAAACTGCCGAGGTTTCAGCAAAGTTCCTGGGGAAACACTTAGAATACTTCGATTTTAATCTTAACTTTACATTTTGATGGGATTGGGACTCCTCAAACCCATCGGGTTCGGGGTTCCGAAGTAAAATCGACAGGTTTTATAAGTACATTCATTAACCGAGAACAGTACTAAGGTACCGTCAAAATCCTAACAGAATTCCTGGAGTAAATCTTGAAATATTTGAATGTTAATCTGGATTCTACACTTTTGATGGGGGAAGGCCTCTTCGAGGTCGTCGGGTTTAGGGTTCCGACTCGAAACTGGTATGTTTTAGAATCTTATTCGGTAATAGACAGTACTGTGCAGAAACTATCAAAGTTTCAGCGAAGTTCCAGGAGTAAGTCCAAAGATATCTAGATTTTCATCTTCTGGTGGGAACGTACCCCTTTAGGGTCGTCGGGTTTATGGATCTGACTTGATACTTGAACATTTCAAGCACTGAATCACTAGCTCGGATCCTCCTAAAAATCCGGGTAAAGTTTTAACAAATTTGCTGGGGTAGTTCCCGAAATACGCCAAATTTCTACCTAGGTGAGCCGTCTCGCTCTCGGTGTATGAAAACAGTGGATCAGAGCAACTTTGTTCTAGCTTGTGGGCAATATCTAAGGCGCTATTGTCATGTTAATAAAGTTTTACTAAGTTCCTATGAGGGTTTGATTCGGCAATGCCTGGTTCCATCCTTAATTCCTAATAACAAAACTTCAAAAATCGTCGGACGACTTCGCGTCCAAAGAAAAACAATAAAACCATGAAAATCTTGCGTAAAATCATCAGTAAAATGTTCAACGAGAATGTTATGGCATGACGGCGGATGATTCGGAGTTTGACTAATACTCTCCAATCAAAACAGGGTTTATTTAACCTCGGTCAGCTCGAACTAAAATTTTCAATCTCATCTAGACTCAGGGAATCGTGCAAAAATACTTGACGCGAGTGTCGCGTCGTTTATGCCCTAACCCTGTGACCGAGGGAGGTCCAGTACGACTTAGGCTACCGAATTAATATGTCTGAGTCTTCGAGTCGGCGGGACAAGCTAGGACGGACAGGGTTATCATGTAAACGGGAGTGTGGACTGGGAGGCCGTGGAGGCTTAGGCTAAAGGTTGATCAATGTGAACTATTCATTCCTACCTTAACTGTTCTCAGGACTAATCCTATCTCCTATCGGTACTGTTCCGTGGTTAACCTACGCCTCCCCGTCCACACTTACATCTTTGTATCCTTTGACTCGGCGTCATCGCGGGTGTCCGTCCAACCATAGAAACAACCAACGAAAACCAAAAGAAAGCACGCTTGAACAAACTGTCGTGATAAATAAAAGCGACAGAGCCGGTCTGCATAACGACCGAACTCTGCGCTGCCGCAGTCGTACTGAACGCTGGAGACTTTGTGCGTCTCAGCTGTTATACTAGAATTTTGAAAATTTGAATTTTTGAATTCCTAGGCGGTTGGAGTGCTTATTCAGCACTTTTGGTCGATTTTCTGATTTAATATTATAAAATTAAATAAATATTGTTATCGGCCAAATTCCGATCATATTTTTGGAAATTTTGAGCCGATTTTATATAAACTTTATACCTAACTTAAATGATTTACGACTTTGTTTACTATAAAAGTTTATATAAAATTCCTAAACTTAATGTTAACCTTCTAGAAACTTCTAACAAATTATATATTAAATGACAAACTTTAATACAAATTAGCTTCCAGCTTGTTTACACAGCAACACCAGTGCTTCACCTATTGAGTAGATCCCAACTTCGATATCAAACTATGCGGTACCGCTAAGACATCTCCTCCAAACTTCTACCATTTATTTTATATCAAATTAATATCAAGCCTGCACGCTTATTTACTTTAAAACTGAGTTGTCGGCGGTCTTTGTAGTACCAACTGAAACCTCACTATAAACTTCATAAATGTACGCTAACTTTATAAATGTAGTATCACTTTTATATATTAAGTGGGAAAGATGAATCTATTTGCTTTATAGCTTCATACTTGGTGGTCAAGTCGAATAACTGTAATATGAAACTTCATTTTATATTAAATGGTTTATAAATTAAATTCTTACTTACTGATAAGAAGTCCAGTTCAACCGACAACTTTATATGAATTTCATATTAACCGCATGTGGGTGTCCTACTATTAATGCTTACTATAAACTTGGTAGATCAGCTATATTTACTTAAGGATCTCCTGCCACTCGCTATTAAATTGATGTCGATAGAGAAAAGTTACTAGAAACTCTCAAAAGAGACTCCAAGACTGCATATGAAGCTTACGAGGTGTACAGTTCGAAACTGTTTGCTCAACTGCCAGGAACGTAGAAACTAACCAGCCAATATTAAATTTCCCTAAACCCATATCAAATTGATGTTAATATAAATGACGGTACTTGTGTGCTTGGAATTAGAGTCCGAAGAAAAAGACGCGCTTAAGTAAACAAAACGAAAGAGGAAAGAGGGCAAAGGGGTAAAAAGAAGGTGGGGGTCCCTGGGCAATGGCCGGAGTGCCATATCACACCCGGATTCGGACTCAGAATGTCCGTCCGGCTATTCTAATATGTAACAGGACCGTATTCGGTCTACAGGGGGAAAATGAGCTCTTGGGGGAGGGTCCGTGCCAAATTTTTCCTTGGGTAGGGTGTTTTAAACGGTTCCCCAGGGTTCGGGGCACATTTTTCTGGGGCGTTTTATACATTTTTGGGTTAGTCTTTACAAAGGGAATAAAATGAGGGGTGACACGCCTGTCGGGGCGTTATGTCTAAAATATCCGGTGGGAAGGGTACCTAAAGGTGGGCACCGCGGCACAGGACCGGGTCTGGGGATTCTAATGAGACTACGCATATAGTTTTATGACTAATATTCGTTAAGTTATTGAATTGATTGTATTTTATCCGTTTACGTACAAACTAATTTGCTCTTAAGTCCGTGCATCCGGGTCGGATTGCCACGAAACCGGTCTCATTCGAAAGACCGTAAAATTTCCTATAAGAAATGTTAAGTATAAATTTTGAAATTCCCAACGGTTCCGGAGTTATAGACCGGAGCCGATACTTTTGGTTTCTAAAGTTCGTAAATTTTCACTTTCGTTTCTTATCTTAACCAGCGAGATTGAACGCTGGTAGATAATATTTCGTAAAACCTAGCAAATCACCAGTGTAGCGAGCACTGGTAAATTTTATAATTCGACGTTGAACTTATATTTTTCGGGAAACTTCCTCAGTCAAACAGCCACATTTTCGTGGTCCCCATTCGTGAGGACGGTCGTGACTGGTATCCGTCACGGCCAGTCATTCCTATAAAGATCAGTAACTACTTTCGTGGTCCTACCATTCGCGGTAGGGCAATTCCTACGTAGATGTTTATACTGGGTTCGGCGGGGGAGTCGTACCGTCCTAAAATTCTCGACGAATCGAGTATGGCAAGGGCTCGCCATACTCACGTTCTACTCCTATAAAGATCAGTTTTGCGTGCATGAAAATCCCTAAAATTTCTCCTAAAATTATCCCAAATACGTCACACTCTATCAATCGTGACTCTAACCTAAAAGTTACAAGAATACAACAAAACATGACAGAGTGCATAAAATCATGGTAACACGCAGGCGCTTTTATGGCCTGATCAATCCAACAAAATAGTACAATTATAGCACAACATGGTCATAGTACGATATACAATGACAACAACAGGGCGGCGCTTTTATGGCCTCACATAATAACAACGAACGGTATGAATACGGTACAATATTATATATAACTGGTTAACAATTTATGTCCCAATCGATTTGCTGGATTCTGTACCTGAAAACATGTATATATGAGTAACAACATCGATTCCAACGATACAATCAAGATAATATATATCGGATACGTGCCTTTATGGACATTGAAAGTGATACAAAAGTGATATTAATAGTATGTAATTCAAATATATATATAGGGAATAAACGTATACGGGGCCGGCGACGATCGAGTTTCGGTTGCGGTTCCGGCAAAGGGCAAAAACCATACCGAACGGAATTCCGGTTTAAAAATTTTGTTAGAATTCGCGGTTGCTTCCTCCCGAAACCGAGATAAACGCCACCGACAATATATATATATATACACAAACACGAACAAGTATCTCATATACATATAAGACCCATACGAACACTCACAACACAAAGACAGAGACGCTAACAACCCACACCCGCCAGGCGCTACGAGCGAAGATATAGCGAAGGAACGCTCCACGAGCATACGAAGCAAACGCAATTATAGCAAAATCCAAAAACCAATAGATATAAATAAAATATAGCCCACTCTAAAAACAAAAACCATAATACATAAAAAAAATAAACATAATCACTATACCCATTCCCATATATATATAATCAATATCTAAACCCCTAAAAATATACACAAAAAAAAAATAATAAAATCAAAAAAAAAACCCAATCAAAAATAACAAAAAAACCAAAATAAACAACACCCCACAAACACAAAAAAAACCAAAAACAACATAAAAAACCAATATAAAAAAAAACAAAAAAATAAATAAATAAAAAAAATAAAAAAACAAAAACAAATACAAAACAACAAAAAAAAAAAAACACAATAACAACAACAAACCCTCCATATATATATATTTATATATATATATACCAATGATGCCTTTATGGTCAACGATACTATGGTAGAGTCACGGTAATCTCAATATATATCAAGGCGTGCCTTTGGGGCACTACAATCAATATATATAGATGGATATAAAATTTGTATATATACGGCAACAATTCCCTGACGATTATCCATCCCCTAAAATATTAATAACGATACCCATCTTGATCAAAACAACGTCGACGGTGCAGGCCGAAATACTGAAAATGCAAGTCGGTTACATAGCGGGACTCTCGAACCTGATTATTCCGTTTACCTATATATAGATAATAAAATATATGCTGCTATTAAATTTGTTCCGATTACGTACATACATACTTTGATTTCAGCTCTGTTTCAATTATCAATATATACCCAGTGATTTCTGGTTTGCCATAATTGTGTACTTATATAGCTGTATTGATCTTGCGAGTTGTTTCAAGTGCTGGTTTACGTATATACCGTGGTTCAGGGTTTGTGCCAGTTAGGCAGTCTACATATGAAGTGACAAAAGGGCTTTGTAGGGGAACTCAATATATATAGTTGCTTGTGATTAATTGATTCTGCTTACATAGTTATACGTATTGTAAAGCGAGGGTGGGTTCCGTACCTTTTTGGGCTATTCCCGTCGGGTGTTCCAGGTTGGGGAAAAACTGGTGACAGAATTCGGAAAAGTTGGCCACTATACACGTGGTCATGATTATTGGGGAACTCGACTAAATGTTGACCATTTCACTATGGACAGGATTTTTTGGTGTTCGAAAAATGTTGTCCATTATACTGTGGACGGGATTTTTGGTATTCGAAAAAATGTTGTCCATTGCACTGTGGACGGGATTTTTTTGGTGGTCGAAAAATGTTGACCATTGCACTGTGGTCTGATTTATTTTTGTTCGAAGAAATGTTGACCATTGGGGTGTGGTCAGGATTTTCGTAAAAGTTGACCATTACTGTGTGGTCAAGATTATGGGTTTTCGCTAAAAGTTTACCATTAGGCTGTGGTCAGGATTATCCACCTCGTAACGATCCGTAAGGATCTGTTACAGCTATATTCCGCTATCAGTAAACTAGAGCAGACAAATCAGGTCTCAGACATTACGAAGTTTTAGCCCATGCCTAATTATCCTACCTGCTAGCAGCGAGAACCAAGCCAGGAGATTCAATCAAAGTTTGCCACAAACATTTATTCTCCGTGCTTCGCTGCTTCTCATGACCAGTTCGATAAGCCATTCCCATTGCAGTAGCGTTGCATGGCGCAGATAAACACTGAGCTTTCGACGTTGAAGGGGATGAGGATAAGTTCATACATCGCAATCGATTGATTCGAACTGGACTTTCTGTTGAGATCGTTGCTTCGTTTTCCACCGACAATCCGAGACGTTCTGGCGACTGTTTTGACTCCACAAGCTATAAAGCAAATAGTATCTCGCAAATGAGAGTGAAATAGAACGATTGTAGTTTCATCTATGGCTGTAATAACCTGTAACAGACTCTGTGTTTGATTTATATACCACACCCAAAACCTCTGGAGAGATCCCTGAAATCATACAATGTTGGTCTTATAAAAGTTAAACAACACCGCCATCACATGCTGCGTGACATCCTTCCAGAATATTTTTCTTCTAAAAAATTTATTGTATCCTATTACTGTAACGTTAAGCCTATTATAGAGAGGCATCATAAACAGATAATTTGTGGCAATTTGAGTATCATAGATGACCCATGTCTGCGAAAACTATTTGAAACAAGTCCCAAATTTCGTTTCAATGTTTCCTTTAAATCTGATAAAATTATAGCTAGTTTTAAGGATATTTCGATATATTTGGATAAATCAAAGACCAGTATATCGTCAAATTTGATGGATATGTGGTCAACTAATTTAGTTGAAAAAGTCAGTAAAGCTCTTTTAAAGTCAAAAAATAGTTTAGGTGCAAAAGCGTCAAACAATTTTGTAAACTTAAACACAAACAGTAGTTGTTTGCTGAACTGAAGGACAAATACGTAATTAAGGTCACTGATAAGGCTAGTCAAAATTATTTTTATTTGCAAAAAAAATTATATCGAGCAGGTACCGGGAGAATTAGATACAACAGTTCATGATAATAAAGTTCATGAAAAAATAAATTTAGATAAAAATACAGTTATTGACCATTTAACTAGGGTTTGCAACCAATTTGGTATACAAACGTCAAATAATGAATATGCTATATCTTCCATTACCGAAAGAACATAAAAGTCCTATTCAATTTAGGGTTATTATAAGTAGCAAATGAGCTCTAACTTTCTATCATTCGGCGTTCGGCTCTAAAATTAGTCCAACACAGAATGTTTCGATATTGCAAATCATTTTAGAAAATATACCAGATTTTACCCGTATTGTATAATAAAGAACAATAACATTATTAGTCAATTGCAGAACTAACCAAGAATGGATGTAGTAAAATTTTAATATTTACGATTGTACTACACTATACACAACATTATCCCATGACGAAATTGTAACAAACTTTACAAAGTTATTACATCCTGCCATTAACAGCCAGAACAACAAAGAGATTTGTGTTTCTCAATTAATTTAAAACGTTTTGGAGCTATACCAAAACTAAACAAACATACAAGTATTTTATAACCACAGAAGAGATAATCGATGTTCTTATTCGCACTGTACCTTCGGCGATCAGGTATATAAACAACGTATTTATTGGCATACTGATGGGCACCGATGTTGTTCCGTATTTAAACAATTTACACCTTCATAACTATGAATGGAAACATATCGTTAAACACTTTAAATATGGTACGGACGTTTGTCACTGTCTTCGGTATGTCTACAGATACATTGATGACCTCACAGTCATTAACTATGACGGTACTTTTGACACTTTATATAAGGATCATAATATCCAGCCTCACTCAGTTTATGCAAAATCAATACGAACAATCAGATGGCTAACATTTTGGATCTCACTATTAACATACAGCACGGGAAAGCAAACCCAATACTGTATCATAAAAGAAATTATTTTAATTTCAAAATTTAAATTTCCACATTTCAGTAGTAGTTTATCGATCAGGGAATTTCGCGGAATAGTTTGCAGTCAGATTTGTCGATATGCTCACATAAATAGATTAATATCGAACTTAATGAGAGGCTGGTTTCCCTAAAACAAAGTTCTAAAATGTAGAGACTAGACTTTTTAATAATGTTTTCAGAAAATTTTATTTTAACTAAATATTATCGGTAACTAAATCCCAATAACTCTCCTTTCAAAAGTTCCCCATAACTAGGATAGAATGACATATATACTAGGAGAAGCCAGGAACTCTCAGGAACAGACTACTTTAATGCATATCCCTTTATGGTTACACCATTTCACAAGGATTAGGTTCAATGGTTAGACTGTTCCTCGTGAATTTTTTTCATGATGCAAAGTATCATTCGATATAAATCAATTACATTGTCGGTGGCTATCGGTGAAATGTGCTGGTAAGAATGCGTTTTCGTAACGCATGGAAGAAGTAGAGAATGGAGGGAAATGCAAGATAACCGATAAGTTTCTTTATTCCTGTAAATTTCAATGTTTTTTATATTGTAAACTCGCATTGTAGCGCTAACATAAATCAAAAATATACGCTACGAAGCTCGGCTCAGGATTTCTGACAGTTAAAGCGATCTCTGGTTAAGTTTTCTAATCGCGATGCAAACGACAATAAAATACCGCTCACATGCAATGGCTTAATCATGCAAATACTTCAGCGGCCGTTCGCAGCCGCTTAATGCAATGATAACTGACAGCAAATGTAATCATGTTCGCAGCAGTAATATTCCTAATTTGGAAACAAACGACTACAGTCGTTCCCACAGAGTTTCACTTTAAACTATGTCAAGATTGAGCCAGCTACGTAGTACACAAACATTTATCTCGAGACGCAAACGATTCGCTCGTTCGCACATAGCTAGCGCAAACGATGTGATCCGTTCGCACTAAAACAAACTACGACAACCAGAGTAGTTCACTAGCGCAATCGTTCAACCTAATGGAACGTTCGCACCACAATACAGTTGCACATTTAACTTATAATACAGACCCAATCGCTCCGACCTCTGCAAATGACAATTAAAGTTCGCCGTTGCGCGAGTTGGCAAAACAAACATACTACCTCAAACCTTACTCTACAACCAGTGTACGAAAACTGAGCTCCTCTGTAACAAGAACACACAATATTTATAAACACTCACTCAGAAATGTCAGCTATTGTCTGTCAAATAAAATTTTGACTTGCAATAAAACTACCAATTATTTTAAGAAGCTAAAGCAAATCTAAAACTAGTAACTCTACCGAGATTGCAGAACGTAGTGAAGCATAGGTACACCTGCGCCTTTTGCGTGCACATACAATCAGCTCTCGATAGCATTCGTCGATATGCTATATGTTTACATCACACAATACCAGCACAAGTTACCACAAAACTAACACCGGCAATGAGGTTCCCATGCCCCAAAACACCCAGGTGCAACTGATCAGCCGCCATGACGTCAGAACAAATTTTTGAATATTGGGTCGGGGAACCATTGGGGCACCATGCCACAAACCCCATAACTTTAGAACCAGAGCCTTAATCGAAAAACAAAAAAGAGGCATCGGTATTTGTCATTTTACTATAAAATACAACCATCCAGAGATAAAAATTCGATAATTAAGATAAAAGACCCCGAACCATAGGGTGTCATACCACCGTACCCATGGAACCATGGGTCACAGAGCAAAACTAACACCGGCAATGAGTTTCCCATGCCCCGAAACCCCCAAGTGCAACTTATCAGCCGACCATAATGTCGGAACAAATTTTTGAATTTTGGGTCGGGGAACCATTGGGGCACCATACCTCAAACCCCATAACTCTTGAGCTGGAAGCTTAATCGAAAAACAAAAAAGAGACATCGGCATTTATCATTTAACTATGAAATAAAACCATCCAAAGATAAAAATTCGACAGTTAAGATAAAGATAACCTTGCTTCCATGAGGGTACTAAAAATTCATTTTGACCTCTGACCTCGAACCACGGGGCGTCATACCCCTTTACAAATGGAACCATGCGTCGCAGACTAAAACCAATACTGGCAATGAGTTTCCCATGCCCGAAAACCCCCAGACAAAACTTATCAGCCGCCCAAGACGTCAGAACAAATTTTCAAATTTTGGGTCGAGGAACAATTGGGGCGCCATACCCCCGTACCTCAAACCCCATAAATCCATAACCGGAGCTTTAATCGAAAAACAAAAAAAACAGGCATCGGCATTTATTACTTTACTATAAAATAAAACCATCCGGAGAAAAAAATTAGAAAGTTACGATAAAAATAACCTTGCTTCCGTGAAGGGTACTAAAAACCATCATTTTGACCTCTGACCCCGAACCATGGGGCGCCATACCCCCGTACCTCAAACCCCATAAATCCAGAGAAACAGGCATCGGCATGTATTACGTTACTATAAAATAAAACCATCCAGAGAAAAAAATCGATAGTTAAGATAAAATAACCTTGCTTCCAAGAAGGATACTAAAATGGGGCAAAAAACCCACATTTTTACCACTGATCGCAGAAACAGACCCCAAATCAAAAAACGCTCGGGGATGTACACGGTAACTCTTGCGCCGGTTCGAACGAGCCCAAGATCATGAAAATCGGTTAAGGCGTTCTCGACTTATGGCCGGTCACACACACAGATGGAATTTAAAAGATATCACCCCTGCAATACAAAATCTCCACTACGTTCTCAATATGCTCCTAATAGCAAACCGCAACCACAACACCAACGTACGGTTTTCAGCGAAATTGCTAGAAACAACTACGCTACATATAATAATTGTTAGGTATTAGAGACTTTATTTAATGGAAAAGTTACCAACATGATCTATAGCTTTAAGTATACGAATTTTGCACCTACCACAAGCCAAACTGAAAAGTATTACAAAATCAAGATGAGTAAGAATCTTAGCGAACGAAACAATTCAATTTCGTCTAGCAAAGTACTTCTGTAAATGTCATAAAATCGTATAGGTGCCCGTAAAACTCAAAACGCACTGCTTTAAGATACCCCTCTCTAACATTCCTTACGACATGTTTCATGGTTAGACCGTTCCTTTATAATGGTTACTATGACAGTGGCTACTTTCGCATGTTATGTTTTTACTTATTACTATCATATCCAGGAGCTAGTGCGCGATAACATCCATATATTGATATACCGATAAATATTATCCGCTGCGATTATGGTATATATGGACTTATACAAATCATTATGTAAACATAATTCATGTACAGATTTGTTTAATTTAAAAAATGATTGCTCGTTACTGTATAATAAATATATACAAATATGCTAGTTTATGGTAATGTTCATCAAATTACCGGAAATGACAGTAATTTACTGGATAATGTCTATGTGCAACGACATTCATTTAGAGGTTCATTTAAATGAATTTTCAAAAATAATTGAATAATTGCTCCTTAAAATACAGTAAATGCGTGCATAAATAGCGAGTTTATGTTAATATTTAGTTGGGTTAATAACTGATAATATTATTCTTGATTAGCTGATTCCGGATAGTTTTATTTCTATTGACGCATCTGTGGCGACATATGGACTGCGAAACACATTTATATCCAAATAGCCAAGTTTGACCATATTTTTCGACGCTACAGCGAAATCATATATCACCATTCGACCCTTTTAAGTACAACCAAACTGTAAAAATATTAAAATATAAAAATTTTTGCCCTGTGTCCTCCACACCATAAGAATTTAAAACCGCGAAATCCACGTTTTAAAGAACTAACCAACCATATATAAATCAATGTCACCACATCAAGCAAGCAAGAAACCCCACCTTAATTAAAATTTCACATTCCTGGAATATTTTTAAACTTTGGTAAAACGACTGCGCTGATAAAAGGGTGCCCTGGAACAAAGCGGTAATTCTCGATTAAATGATTTTGTGATAAGACGCCCCTGTTAAGAACTATCGCTTCAAATGAACCTTCCACGAAACTCCATTTTTTGTGAAGCTGTGTTTGAATTGTTTCGAGTTTTTCTAAAGGGCACTAAGAATGTTCCAAACCTAACAGGAAATCATGTGTAAAGTTTCTTTGCAAATATAAGTTATGCGTGACATATATAAATGTAATTCGTCGCCGTTATGAGCAAAGAACTTATCTACATATACAAAGTTTCGAGATATGAACATTTTGGGTTTTCATTCGGCAATTACACCTTCGGTAACTGTAAACAGCTAGAACTTTCGCTTGCATACTAAAAATGTTACCCTAATATAGTTACAAAATTCATAAATAGCTTCCGTTGTACCTATTTCCTAGTGGGGAAAATTACTGTTTACGCTAATCAGCAACAGACAAGCCCTTTGCTCAAATCGCAGCATACGTTTCATATTATTCAGTTGAGTCATTTGCAAATACAAGAGAAAAATCAGCCTACTAGTCATAATTGCTTGAATCGCTGGTTTTCAAGTCACCGTCAACATCACTATCTGACAAGTCGTCGTTTTGACATCGCTTATCAGTGTGGCTCTTCAACGGTTTATAGAACGGCCAGTAGAATTCTTTTATTGTATGAGAACTAAATAAAGCGAACAAGTTTCGTGTCTATTTGTCACTAATAGGAAGGCAGTTGTTATAGGCCGGTGGAAGAACACGATCTTTCGCTTGACGTGTTTTAGGATCAAGCACCACGCATTCGTCATACGGCGAGTTGTAGCCATAACTATAGTCTAGAGCACCGGACCTACTTTTTTTTAAATCGAAATCATCCTACCCGAGACATTTTGATGGCACGTCCGCTTTTGCCAAAATAACGTAAAGCTAGTGCTTTAAGGTTGAAAAAGTCGGGAAAACTAACTTCATCCACATTTGTGAACGGTTGCTTCGATCTAGCTAACCGAATAGAGTTGAGTCAGTATTCCGGTACGTCGACGCAAACGTTACGCGAACTGCATTCGATGCACACATGCAATGAAGCACACTCCATTTGGGGTGTGCCCTGGTTCGAGCAAAGTGTAACAAATTGTTTTCAGAGATCTGTCTTGGCTTATGTAAAAAAAGCAGAAGGGCCACAACGAACAGGTTTCGATTCTGCCCTCCGCATGGGACGGAGAACATTGACATTTTTTCGACATCGTTTTACAATTGGCGTAAATGTCGAAAAAGACAAGATCCAATTTCTGTAGATCCTCTATTTCCATTAACTTCACTCCAAAAATAGCAATGTCCATCATTACTGTTCTGATCGCAAACCGTAAAATTATAACACGAAAATGTCAGCTTGTAAAAGCGAAAAGAAGAGATTTATATTATTATTAAAGCTTTTCGTAAAGAAAATTTTTGATTATTTCAGCGGTGAATACAACGCCGCTTCCAAGTCAAAGGTGACACTTTTGAAAGACGCAGGCGACGCCTTTGCCCTGGCTCTATCACTAGCATTAAGCTCCCTGGTGTCGTTCTTCCGTTGGATATGACTGTCATAATATCCTGACGTTCCTTAGCTTGCTTGATATCGCTTAAGTTTTCCAACATATAACATAGGACACAGCGGTCTTTCTTAGGTTGATGTAATGAAATCTTTTTACTTCGCAAAATTCGGGCATCGCTAGAGGAAGACAAAGGTTTTTCACTAATGTCTGTGCAATGGTTCTGGTGCAATTCATACATCTGGCGCTTACTCTGAATAAAGGGTTCGAGATAAATGCGATTACCACTGCGTCGGTAGTAATGGCTAGGTGCCTTCGGGAAACGATCAATGAATGATGTTGCAAGGTCCAACGGATATGGACAAATAGTATGACTTGGGCGTAATGTAATGACTTTTCTTTGTACAGCAATGTTCCGAAATTTTAAAGCCACTCTAATCATTTTATCCGTGACGTCTAGCGTCGCTTCAAAAAAGATTTGCAAACCCGCTGACGTCGTCCATTTACATCTAAAGTAAAAAAATAATGATTAATTTTATTTCTGACGAAATAAAATTATGAAGACGTCATTTCCGTTCGTCTAGCAACTTGTTTTGAATCGACATGATTACGAATATACTGGCGTTGGTTATTAAGATTTATTTTGTAGTAACCATCGAATATTTTCTGCCGAATGTCGAGGGCGACGTTTTCGGCGCAAGCTTGTTGCTGCGCGTGATACGTATTTTCGACCGGCTTCGAGAGCTTCTCGTGCAGACTGCCACGGGTGTACCTTTGGTTTTTAGTCAAAATATTAGTTTCCGGTGCAACGCGTCAATAACCTCGTCAATGGCGGTCGCGACTGGATCTACGGCTGTCGTTAATATTGGACCCGGGTTAATTGATAACGGAGCATGTGCGGAGTGCATATTGGGGGCGCTGGAGGCTTCGGTGACAGTAGAATCTACACGCATGCAGGCTGATCCTACATTTTTAGGAAGATTGTAGAATCGCCCACAATCAGGGATGTAGGATGGGTCGTCATCCGAATCGTCGGCTGATTCTTCACTTGATTCTGTGATGCTATCTTCTGTAGACAGTTTTCGTTTCAATATGCACTTTTCTTGCGATGTTAAACAGTTGCAATGTTCCACTCCACCGCGATAATCACTAGTGTCCATTGATCGCGGCGAAACTGAAGCTTCCCTTTGGCCAAACTGCTTACCACTTTGATAAATGAATGGTAATGATAATGACCACGTCACTAATTACCATAATTGGCTACGGCATCGCGCTACTGGCCTGTCCACAGTGGGGGGAGGTGGTGGGGGGACCCCCCACTTTCCAAATCTCCATGTTCGTGAGATTTTCCCCCATGTCCCCCCCCACTCGGCCGAAACCCCTCTGTTCAACTAATTCAAAAAATTTTTGTCTGAAAAGTTATATATGTTTCCGTTTGCAAATTGTTTTTTAAACATAAACATTAATTACCACTTTTTAAGCAAAATTTACCCCTCCCCCACTTTTAATTTTCACCGATAATGAACATGGCCTCCACTTTTCGGAGGGCTGTGGACAGGTCAGTCGCTAAACATCGCACATTTATTACACATAGCTTCAATATGTTCATTATATTCATGTAATTCAGAGTCAGTACAATACTCAATGAAATGGTTGACTGCTGCTTTAAATTATTTAAGTATTTATTGATTTTTGGACAATCGAATTGCTGTAGCTTATTATTACCAACATAAGAATGTTTCGTCTCCAAAAAAATAGACGAAAACTTTATCTGACTGCTTTTCACCACTATATGTTGTGTCGTCGGATACGACCACCGGCCAAACAGTAAATCAGATCCCCATAGCCCAGTATCACACGGATAAACAATCATTATTTTGTACACGTTAAAAATTTCTATTAATACTCACTGTTTACTAATTAATACTACTACTACTACTACGAAGGTCTAAAATATTAGAACTAGTTACCCTCCCAGGAAGGGAAACAAACCGAGTGCAGTTAGTCTGTGCTCAGCGCCCATTTCTCAGAAAGGAAAGCACCACAGGAAACGCAACACTACTACAGTTTTTACTGTAAGCCGAAGAATTGTTCATCCAATAAACGAAAAAGACGAAAGGCCCTGAAATTTTTGTGCCACAAGTTTTAAGAAAAAGCGTAATTTGAAGGGCCAAATTTTCATGTTATAGGCCCCTAGCACTTGCCCTACTTGGTGCGTACTAGAAACGTACAGCTTTTATCGCATTCCGAACTTCAACTAAAAAGAAGCGAAATTTGTGACATTTTCTATTTGTTGTGACATTATGTATAAATAACTTTTAATTATAATACAGCATAAAAAAAATAAAAAACAGTAAGGCAATCAAAAAGTAAAAAATATATTGGGATCAATCTCCGAACCTAAGGATTATCAAGCGAGGGCTCTACCAATACGCCACGCATGCGTGAACTGGCGAGCTTTACACTATGCGCCTGATCTTAAAGTCGTTATATCGTACTTTTAGCCATTTTGATTCCTTGAAAATGAATTCGATAAGTTCGATTATGGCTCACCATATTCGGCAAATTTAACGAAGAATAATCATTGTTAAATTAGCAAGAAAACTATTTCGTTGCATTTTATTGTAGGTAATCGACATACTGGAATCTCGTGCTCACGCAATGGATCTCGAAACAAATAGCCTGTACGAATTGATGTTCGCTTTCTTTATACAACGAAACAACTTCAGGAAAGGTAAAAGTTTGTAATAATAGCGGTACCAATTTTATACAGTAATAGTGCTAGTCGCAAGTCGGATACAGTACTTGTGTTAATATTTGCAACGCAGCTAAAATTTGTGTTCAAATCTGAGAACATAAAAAGCTGCGCAGTGTAATAATCAATGAGTTTCAAGCTGGACAACCATTATTACATTAGTCACTATCCTCATCTTAAGGCAAAAATTATTGAAGCATGACTTTGCTATAGCTAGATTGCGTTCCTGGAAGGGATATATAGTGCTGCAGCTGTAGGTCAAACTTATCTTCGCTTAAAGGCAAACGATAGTCTGCATAAAGTTTAAAATATTGAACTTAATAAAATCCTGTGGCAAACGTAACTCGCCAGAAACGAGTCTCACCTTCCGAACGAATGAACATACAACAGAAATCGAAGAAAATTTATTTGTTCTCGAACAACACTCAAACAGTTTTCGAAAAAATTTCCAACAGCTCTCAAACAAATTAAAAAAAGCGCACCAAAAGTCTTAAACAAAAATTTGCATTTACAGAACGAACTTCGAGCAAACAACACTCGTTTCTGACGAGTATTGCACTTGAATTAGCATAAGCGCTGTAGGATCAGTTTCTAGAATCTCCAACAGAGAATGTTTAAGCTTTTAGTTGCTCCTGTAAATACCTTTGGGGGAGGCAGTTTAGTCAACAATGTGCTGCGTGCAGTATTGACGTAAGTATATTCGTGTAATCACAGTCTATCGCAATTCTGCGCGGTACATGTCATAGTTCCATGTGTTTGGGCCTGACATTAACTGCTCAATTTGATCAGCGCTGTTCAACGCGGTTTCTTTCAACATACATGCGACAAAATCGGCTTAGTACGATATTTTCGGCTCAGTGTCCTAAGAGGAAATTCCACTCAATGTGCCGCACCACTTTAACTATAGTTTCAAATAACCTTTGAGATTAGAACAAAAAATCGATGAACTAACCTGAACATATATCCGTTTTTCTTTGGGTGGAACTGGTAGACGGATGCCGTAATCGTAAAGGATCGGTTGGGACTGATGCTTTGTTGGCGAAGTTTCGATCGTCGACACAGCTCCACTTGTGGTTGCAACATTCGAGTTGGGATGCTTCTGACAATCACAAACGAAAATTTACATGACTAAGAGCAAAAAACAAACCATTCTGCAAAAATACAATAGTCGCTTCAAATGAAATTCAAGTGAATCCCTTCAAACTAAACTAGTATTCCGCAAGCAAGGGTGAAACGGAGCGAGCGTGGTTTCATTTTTGAGTTATCATATTGTTTAATCACCTGCATCAGGCTGTGTTTGATGTACACACCACCCTTAACCCTCTTGAACTCTGAACAGATTGAAAATGCTAAGACCACGTCGACCCTAAACACATCGAAAACAACTGATAACGCATAAAGTATTTGTGTTTATCTCTAGGTAGCCAAAACATAGTTTTCAGTCTACCGCAAAAACCTAATATACAATTCTGGATTACCTGTACACAATGCGTAACCAAACAACTGAACACAGACTATATTCTGAAATTCGCGTTCATTGACCCTAAACCAATTTAAAAGCCATGAAAAAGTATGAAATAGGCCAGCTGGACTCTAGATCACCAAATCACTGTATTCTGCCTTTAGATATATGTATATAGACCATTATTGATGCACTGCACGCAAGGGCGTAGCCACAGGAATTTTGAAAGGAAGGTCGCGGCCACAGTGGGTACCTAAAAGGGAG
This sequence comes from Trileptium ribeirensis, assembly GCA_030248225.1. Lineage (NCBI taxonomy): Eukaryota > Metazoa > Nematoda > Enoplea > Enoplida > Thoracostomopsidae > Trileptium > Trileptium ribeirensis. The sequence goes on from JASANE010001343.1 coordinate 44,847, forward strand.
GCAGGTCCGGGTGGTCGCGCTCCGAAAGGGGGGTCGCAGTCAGAAATGTGAAAGCGGGGTCCAGAATTGGTATATTAAGTACGCCATAAACAAGTAAAAAATACAACTGTTTCCAAAATAGCTAATTTTTATACAAAAATGTGAAGTTTAATCAAAAATACGATTGAAAGTAATTGCAAGAGAGGCTAGTTTTAGGACAGTTTCCCAAATGATTTTCAACCGGAATCATTCAAAAAAAAATTTGTTTGGGGTCGAACCAAAGGATGGGGGCCGCGACCCCCGAAACTCCTTGCCTGCACCCAATATTTAATCAGACAAATGAAAGCGTACTACATTTTGGAAATTGGGCTCGTCGACCGTAAACCCTTGAAACTCCATGAAAATGTATATAGTGAACCCAAACTTTAGACGGCAAACCCGTCGTATCCAGCGTATTTGATACCTTATAAGCACTTATTGTAAAGTAAAAATATACAATATATAACACGGTGAAATACAAAAATCACTATTTCCGGCAAAGGGTAGATGAACTATATTTAGAATATTATATGACGTGAACTATATTCTCTACACACAGCAGCCCACGGTGTGGTCACACGCAAAAAAGTCGTGTTCTCGATGGGCTGATTCTGTCGTAGTAGTCTCTCGATTCGAATCCTGTGTCGCGAGATATGGGCTGCGAAACACTGGTACTCATATAGCCAGATTTGGCAAAGAACCCTTAAAACCAGTTTTTTTTGCTGTTTTGGCGCCAAAGATGAGATTGGTGCTGTTCGCGTTCAACTAAAGGCCCCATCACTACTACTGTTGCTACCTACCTAAAAATTATTGAAATCCGTCCATACTAAAATGAGTTATGAAAGACAGGGACAGACAAAAAAGATATTTTCACAATTTTTCCCTTTGCGCCTTCAGTGGAAACCCCGCTCGCTCCTTTTCAATTATTCCTTTAACAGGATATTTTCACCTGATCAATAAACTATGTAGACACATTCCGCGGTATGTGAAATAGACTGCACGTAACGAACATGAGTTATATTTGAGTTAAAAATGTAAAGATGTAATTGAAGTGTTCGTTGGTTAAGTTGTGATGTATTTCGATAGAAATTTGGGATATGTCAAATTTTGCTAAAGTGATAAGGTTATTAAATATTTGTAAACTAGCCAGCAATGATAGTGGGTGAGTAATCCAATCAAACATGGGGATCGAAAATGGATTTTTGTAATAAATTTTGTCAGTTTTTTATGACACTGGGGGAAGCCAAAAATTTTGCCGGGGCGTTTTTGGGGTGGGGTGGGGCAAAGTTTTGTCAGTGGGCCACTTTGGGCAAGCCAGATAAAGATAATAATACCAGGAAGCCATCATCCATCTATTGGTTATCCGTGAATTCAGCCAACCCCAATGATGTTGTGCAGGCTGAGGCTAGCAGAGATTAAATAAAATCATCCTTCGTTTATTTTTGTGCGCTAATCTACTTGAATATGATTACGATAATCATGTTTCTACTGCACGTGACGCTAAAAATTTTCTATCGGTTTCCAAGGTCACATACGCCGTCCAAATGTATCAAGACCCTCAGAAATAAAACAGGACAAAATCCAAGAAAAAACATACCCCGCCTCGCTGATTGTCCACATACGCTGTATCACCATTTTGCACAATGCCATTTGACATTGCCGCTTGTGTGTTTTCAGGAACTGGCTCATTTTGGCTGCGATCTGCTGTAACTCGAGCCATATCGAGCTTCCGCTTTGTACCAGCTGGCAGTGTTGTTTGCACCGACGGTTTTGGATCGTTCGATAGAATAGTTGCTGTTGTTGCGACATCGTTTCTGCTACTGCTTTTCCCTGATTGATCCTCGACAACAGATATAATTTGAGTTGATGTGGATAAATTTGCCTGAAATGTATGAATAAACTCGAATCTCGCGGAAGACACATATTTAGAGAATAATTAGTTAAATATTCAAATAATATGACGGCAAATAATTTGCATCGATAGTTTGTATAGTTAGGCCACATAAAGCAGTATATTCAACGCTGACCTGTGCACTGTCCACAGTGGTGGACACCCACTTTCCAAATTGTTATTGTTCGTGCGATTTTCTTTTAAGTCCGTCCCCTCACTCCGCCAAAACTCCCCATGTTCAACAAAATCCAAAAATTGTTATGTCTGAAAATGTTTATTGCAAATTGTTTTTTTATAAATTTACTCCCACTATTTCTAATGCGAAAACGTCGTTAATTTATCCCCGCACCATTTTAAAATTTTATCTGACAATGCACAGTGAGCCCCCCCGAAGGTCCCTCCTCATTTCGGAGGATTGTGGACATGCTAGGACCGCAGGGGTTTCCGAAACATCGTTGTTTATACGAACAATGATGCTTTTTAAAAAGGCCTATATGTTAGTCAAAGACTCATTTCATATTCACTAGCAAGCTGCTTAGCTCAATCACCCAACAGAAGTTAGCAAATACTCAATGCTTGTTTAAAGACAAAACGGAATGAACACCATTATCAATTAATATACACGGTTCGATATCTAAAATACTATGCCGACTGATAAAGCCCATACAAAATAAAATCATTTTTATATAACATAATAATATGTTACCGGCAAACTGAAACTTATAAAAACAGAGAATAATAATTTTAAAACTACCTACAATGTATTAAATGAATCACAAAGAATTGTTTTAAACAAAGTCAAGCTTTCTCATTTCAAAAAACTTACAAGCAAGTCAGCGCGATTCTGCTGGTTACAAAGTGTAAGAGGCGATCCAGTCAGCGCTCGCGGTGTTATGAGACCACCATTTGACGGAACCGGCGGTGGAACGGTAACGTTTGAATTGCCGAGGAATACGGGACAAATTCGACGACGTCCATCTTTCGTTCGAGATTCGCGCTGCTTCGGAACACCCTGAAACATCATCACATTACAATTATAAAAAATAAGATATTCCAGCACTGCAGACGAACAACCCGTCAGCGTTAGTTCGCACGACTAAAAATCGAAAACCCTCAAAGGAGGGAGTACGGATTGGTTCGGTTGCGAAACGTGTTCGGTTGCGGTTCGGCAAAGGGCAAAACACGGACCGATTCGGTTTAAATTTTGTTTAATTTTTCACTTTTTGCTTCTCTGTATCCAAAATGTAATATATATTATACAATGATCAAATCAATAGAGCAAAGAAAAGATTAATAAATTTCGTGTAACGAAGAGGGCCAAATTAGCAGGAAATTTCAAATTACTCAGGAGTTTGTTAAATCAAACAGGTCGATCTTGTAGCAGTATTTTACAATCAGAAGTTTGTGGATATTTGATACGGTCAATGGAAGAGTGTGGCTGCAGAAGTTTACTATCTTGGTAAAAAATTCGTCAAGCAACGGTCGCTTTAACTTTGTAAATCAGGTGAAACTGAAGTAACGTTATCTGCAACGCAAGCAGAAACTGCTTCCTTGGCAATGAACTGTATTTATTGAAACTGTGCGAGCAGCATCACCTGTGTGTCTCATCTATAGCATTTTGATTAGAAAGTTATCATCAGTATCATCTAACTGACGGGCACTGTTTGTCCAACGCTAGCCTAAAACAGTGTCTCTGAACACTGATCAGAAAATTACCTTCTATCTATTATTTTATCTTAGAATCATATAAACCAATAATTTTAAGTTTGCTACAGAAGAACATGCAACAAAGTATGTGTAGTAAAGGGAGGCGACTGGAGACAGATCGAAAGTGTGTATTCTACGCTCCAAGCTTTGTAAGCACATTCGATTTGACGCAGTATACGCAGTGGTGTATAGTGGAAGGCATTTTTTTGCTCTGAATGTCCAAAAACCGACATATTTGATCGATAAATAAACATTATTAGCTTCCTCAGTCTCTTTAAAGTTTCAGAAAGGCAATAATACCATCGCAATACATTAAGTTTAATGTAAAAGTTATTTTTAATGCATTTTAAATCCACTATACCTTCATTTCTTCCATCATCTGTTTTACTATATATAAATTTCGAAGACCAGGTTCCGGTTCCGGTTCCGGATCCGGTTTAAATGGACGGTTCCGGTTACTGGTTCCGGTTCCGGTAAATTTCGGTTCCGGTTATTCCCTGCCAAAGGCATTATAATAGTTCCCAAGCTTAACCATTACTGTTGTTCTATGTGCCGAGTCCCACGATTAAATCAAGTTGGCACCGCTCGAACTACAATAATTTTTATCAACTGGTGGCAATAAAAAGGATACAATAAGGCTAATTAATATCTTTCCAGCACAAATAAACATAAAATTGATGACACAAAAACGCAGACCAGAGAGAGTGAATCAGTGACATTTTTGGGTGCCATATATTGAACGAGCAGATAATGCGAGCCTATAGCTTTTTATAAACTGCGACGCATATAGGGAGACATAGTAATTCAGCTAGCAATAGTCATCGTACTTGAAAACTCTTGAATTTTCGTTTGAAGGAAAACGTTAGGTTGTACTATTTTTAAAATATTCGGTTCTGTATATAGTACGTGATGGTGTTTTTACAAAAATTTCTCGATAACAACAATGTACCATAGGAGCAAGCACCAAAGGGTAGAAAATATTACCTTATTGATATTTTATCTCTGACTTCTATAATCATGAACATTAACACGCTGTTCTGTTAGTTGTTCTAATTTCAAAGATACTATGTCAATTTATTGATGAAAAAATCTGAAATACTCACAGGAGTCTAAGTTTAGAAACGTTCAATTTTTTCAAAACGTAGAAACATTCATTTTTAGCTTTAGTTTACAACTCACAAAGGGCCACTCTCACAAAAAAGTGTTTTACATCACAGTTGAACTATTCTAAGTGGTGATTTCCATTTTTAATTGAATCGCACAGATAAGTTTTCTGACATCCGTACTTTGATGTACTCGCGAGGGAGTTTGCTTGGATTAAAGCTCGAAATTTGAGGGGAGGGTGATTGACCCTGGCATTTTTCGGTTTAACCCTAGCAAAAGCGGCTGAATACTTATTCATGCCGACTAACGAATAAGTATTCAGGCAGAATGTGACACCACCCTATTCTTAAGTCCTCGGTTTTAAGTCCCCTAGCAATAGTTAGCAATGGAAAAACTATTGTACCAATATATTACGCATTATAAAACACTACAGCAACGAAGTGTGAACGATACACGATACAAAATAACCCGATGTGTTATTTCATTCGCAGTTGGTCAATACAGCTGCAGGAGTCATGAGGTTGTTTTTTTGACAATAGATCACCAATTAAAGCCGAATAAATTAATTTGAATAGCAATTCAAAGTCATGTTTATTGAAATAAATGGTTCTTAAAATTATTTTTAAGTGTTCTTAATTTTGCTCACTCCGTTTAATCTATTTTGGACTGATCGATGTCCCGTTTTGCGCGGCCAACGCTTTTACTATTGCGACTTGGTTTAGCAAGAATACACATTTCAACAGTAATGAGTAACGTTGCTTGTTTGCATCCTTAGCTAACCTTGCTTGCTGAAGACCGCGAATCATTGCTATCTTCTATCGACTCGACCCGATTCTGTCTAGAACAAGCAGCAGGCGAGCCCAGGTCACGCAATTCAGGTTTAGAGGAACCATCGTGGTTGGCAGGTTTTGCATGAGGACGATTGTAACAAGACGTACCGCCTTCGACGCCAGTAGATTCTAAAGACTGCATGGTTGTGACGCTAGTTTGGACTGAGGATAGCAGTTGTTCGCCGACGCGAAGCACACAAGCACCTGGTTGCTGCTTTTCGGACTTGCCTTTCATTGTGCTGCTGGTTTCTGGTACCGCCAAGCCACTATGTTCCATTGGTGGTGTACTGATTGTTTGATTCGAAACTGAGTTCGCAAGCGGAGTTTTACAAGATGATTCCAAGGTAATAGTTGTTGCCTGGCCTGCAGCTGCTGCCCTAGCTGATTCCGGCGATTGCTGCTGCCTATGATTTTGAATTCCTACAGCTGCGATCGACGCTTCGACAATTTTTTGTCGCGTTTCTTCTGAACAAAATAAACGGAGCAATAAGATGACCAACCTCAGCAAAAACAACACTACAACATTCACAGCGAAAAACCTAAAGTCTAGAATACGGAATCTGGGCTAGCGCAAAAATTAGCTTAAAGATACCAAAAAAGCGTCCACATTATTGCACATGAATGTAAATTACCCGGTGTTTTCGAAGTTCCTACAGGTCCAGGAAGTCCTATCAAATAACGGGCGCAGTAGTCCGTTTTGTCCTATACTCCTATACTATAAGTGTCCATAGGGGATTACGCCCCAAAAGTCTCACCACCTCATTGGGGCCACTCGTCAAATGCGTGCGGAAAATTTTAGCAATCACGAGCCAAATTGCAAAAATAATGGGTGTGCACCCCATGCCTGATCCGTCTACGTCTACCCCACTAAGCCGGTGGACCTTGAAAACGATAACCATGTCGGAACCCCAAAATAGAAGTAGAATATCTTTGACATCTGTCAAATCACATGGTTACAAATAGCTCCACAACGCAGAGTTCCAGTAGTCAAAAAGTTATCTCTGAATGTTACTTTTACGATGAAATATGTGGCATGATGGATCATAAAACTAATATTAAATTTGCTACAATGTTAAAGCGTAAAAATGTTAAAAATTAATGATCAGAATTTATTTAATACATAGTAAATTATAAATTCACTACGCCTCCAAGATATTTAAACGACGAAACAACCTATTAATTTTCAGAACAAAAAGCGTCTCTGACATCAGTAGATCACTGGTTAATTATATTAGAATACACCAAAATAGTCAGTCGGTATAGTTAGTAGGAGCGGGCAACCGAGACAATGTAAGAAGGTTCTATCATCTTCCAGAGCGTAATCAAATTATGCTTTTTTGAAGTTTTACAGTCGAAAATGCATCAGGCATGGCATTTAATAAGCCGGTGCGCGAACACCCACTATCACACTAAAGTGTAATCGTTCACTCTGAAAATGAAGCCGGCTATTTTATATCTTGCTTACCAAAAATCTTCCCGCATTAAGCCACCCACAGATCTTCCTGCCAACTAAATCCAATTCTTTTGTACTGAGAAACCGTGATGCAAATTAGAAAATTTTCTATGAATATTTTATAAATTCAGATATTTGTACTGATACTTTTAAATTATAGCAGAACTTTTCGTAATGTTGAAAATATTACAGCATGTAAAATAAACCAAGAATAAAAAACACTGTAACATATCGCTTTCATCAAATATTACTATCACAGTCCTCAGAAACTTCGACTTCCGGGGAAATTATAGGCGGGTTAAGTTATGGCATTTAAGGCAAGAAGAAGAAAGTCTAAGCAAATATGGAAACAATAAAGACTAACCAATTTCTTTTTTTTGCCATTCGGCATATTCATCCCGAGCCTTTATAATGTCCGGACCTTCAGGAATCCAGATGCCATCTTCTTGCTCAATGTTGGGATCCGATTGTCCATTCATCGCGCTAAAGTCTGAGCTAAGCGTTCCAAAAACCGAACGACGAAGATAAGGTAATGCACCGTAGGCTTTGACAAGATAATTGTACTGAAAATTAACTAGTCGTATTTGCATTAGTGCCACCGACGACAAAGTCTGACTTACTTACTTGCCCCTGGGCATACGCTGATCACTATTCCTAAAACCCTGCCATGTTAACACATGTATTTTAATTTTCAGGTCTTCCTGTTTTTACTTACATTTTCCGGTAACGCCAGGTCTTTCCGTCTTTTGATATAAAAAATTTTCTCATATCTATTAATGCTAGATATCTGCGGGAACAAGTACTGGTGAAATATTAAACAAGTGGGATCACTACACCAAAGTTGTGAAGTCAAAAATGTTGATCCTGCGGGTGCTCACGCAAAAAGAGGCGTGTCCATACCAGCAGGCCATAGCATTTTTACATGTACATGAAGCCTGCAGGTGAACCTATATCGGTGGTTTCAAAAATTATTATTGTACATTTCAAAGTGATTCAATCTACAGTAATTAGCTTTATAATAAAAGATTTACAATTCTTTAGTAACCCATTTATAGTATACTCTCGTTAGGCTAACTAGGGACGAAAATGCATCTACACCACAGATTTAACGAGGGCGTTACCTATACATCATGTATGTTTTCTGTGCTAAAAACCAAAACTCTGTACTAAAACTTCAAAACTCAACGATACACTACTGGATTATCCAAAGGGGGTGGTGGTATGTCGACCTCCACCAGTTCATACCCACGATAAATTTTGGCCTTCCTCCAGTTGATGCGCCCCGCCCAGGTTCTTTCACGCACTTCTAAAAATAAGGCTAAATAGTCTGATAGGCTAAAAACATACGAATTATTCCCAATTTTTGGTTAAATACCACAAATTTTCCCGTATAGGACTAAAAGATCACAATTTCCTTTTTTTAAATAAGCGTGATTACAATCAGCTGCTAATAGGTTATTTTTGATGTTTTCTGGCGGTTACAGTACTTTTCCCTCCGTCAACTAGAGGAATTGAATCCCATGTAATTTAGGTTCCCACAGTTCTCGAACTGGAAGACTCCCATGTATGATTTTGGTAGTTGCAATACGTACTAATATAAAGCAATCCCTCGGAAAATTGGCTATATATTACGAACAACGAAACTCAAAAGTAAAACGTTATTATGATTTTAGCTGAGTCCACAATGGAATATTACCAAACTTGTATCAGCGACCACAACAATATTACTGATTGAAAATCAAAATTGTAATTCACTGTAAGCTTCGCACATCATAGCTTTCTCTCATTACCGTATGGGTCTACCAAATAAATAAGACCGTTTCCACAAAATTTTCTGAGTAAAATCGATTACCTGAGTTCAGATGAGAAACTTTCTGATTCCACGGTTTAAATTGCATACGTTCAGGCCCAAAAATAAACTAAATTTTTATATATAATTCTCTTTCAAGACTCGCTATGTTTGATTGCAATATCGTACAGTACCTGCCAAAATGACTGACCGAATTCCAACGAAGTTCGAACGATTACCAGGAATACATTTCAAACAGGGTTCAAACACGTTTTAAATAACATACAATTACATCAGATTCACATTTAACAATTATTACTGACTGAAGATTGGTCGAACGGATATCGTACAGGTACAGTTCGAACAAAAAATTGCAGTTCTGGAACGATCATGGAATGAACAGCATTAATTTCGGTCAGCGGCCAAATATTAGACGTAACACTAGTCCGATGATGTAGTGTGCTGAACACATTATACCACAACGACATTTGTGGTAACACGAAAGTCTGGCCGGAAAAAAAGATATAACTTAGCTTTATTAACATCTATCTGATAATCGTAAAACATTTCCCTGTGTATGCAAGTTTATATATAAAAATATGAAAATTTTAAAAAGTTCTAAATGTACAATATTTCCGAAAGTACAACATTCATTCGCGTTATTTTACATCTAGGTCAAATTATTCGCCAACGATTTCGTTGACAAGTGTTCACCTAGTAGGCCGATTCAGCGAAACACAGTACCTCCGCCCAAGGTCAAACTGACGTGGCACAACGAAAATTTTTTGGATGGTTTACAAAAAATCAGGGCACTTAATAGTATTACACAACAAAATATTGAAGTTCGATAACATCGACGGCTTGTGAGCTTTTGTGTTGTAATTTTAGTAACTTTTCCTGTTGGATAGCTTGTAATGCACACAGGCTGTTATCTTCAAACCTTAATTGAAACACATCGAATAAATGGAAGCTAATAATGGAAGCTGGTTTCAAAGTTCATAGTTATGCTGACGACATACAAATCTATAAGTATTTCGACATTTCTGATCTAAGCATCACAATAAATTAGATGCAGAATGTGCTACTACAGTTAAGCAAATGGTTTCGCTCAAATTAGCTCAAGCTCAATGAGTCCAAAACTGATTTGTTCTATTTTAGTCGTCGTCATTTCAATGGTCCTGCCATCACAATAAACAATATCACGATTTAACCATCAGCTTCTATCAATTTGCTTGGTGTAACCCTTGACAGTATTCTATGCTTTGACAAGCACATTTCCGAGCTATCTGGTAGTTTTTGGCAATTACCCGAAATCAGCAGGGTGCGCCGGCACCTGGATACCGATACAGCAAAGAGTATTATTCGAGCATTTGTAATGTCTAGGCTTGACTACTGCAATGCAATTTTCTGCAGTCTTTCATCACACCAACTGCAACCATTTCGTCGAGTGCTTCACACTGCTGCCAGGGTAGTCACATGCACAAAACGTTCTGACCATATATCCCCGATTATGCTAGACCTGCACTGGTTACCCTTGGGACAACGCATTCGTTTTTAAAGTAATTATAATTGCACGCAATGCTCTCGCCTCAAATGCACCTGCATATATTCGCGATATGTTCATTTATGCTATGTTTCCAGGCATGCTGACGAACGTATACTACGGCATGTCGCTGTTAGAAGCAAAAGCTTTAGCTTCATCGGACCGTGGTTATGGAACGACCAACCGTTGGATCTTTGCAATTCGAATCTGACTGCCTTTGAATTAAAATCTAGTCTAAAACTCATCTATTCCCATCATAATTTTTGTTTTCTTGCTGTGCCATTGACTTGCTTTCATTTATTGATATTGTTTTCCTATCGTATTCTCATTTAAAGCGCTGTTGCAACGCGTTCTGCAAAAAAGGCGCTATGTAAATGTATTATTATTATTATTATTATAAATCGAACAGAGTTTCCACTGAGAGCACTAGAAGAAAAATAGTGAAAATTTCTTATTATCTGTTTCGGTCACGCGTAACTCATCTCCCGGTGGATGAATTTTGATAGCAAAACTCATGACAATGTGCTCTTTAGTTGAATTCGAACAGCTACGACACCATCTTAAGGGTCAAAATAGCAAAGAACGGGTTTTAAGGATTCTTTGTCTAAACTGTACCAGTGGTTCATAACCCATCGCTCGCGATAAAAGCTTCACATCGAAAAAAGGGGAACACCAGTCAGGGAAACAGTATGTACAACTTTGCTGACCACCAGTTTTTGTGGGACCGCTCAAAGGGGCGCTGAGAGGCCCAAATATGAATCGTCGACCCTTTTCTAGAAGTACGATTTATCAAATTTCGCCGTATTATGACTGCTTAGGTTATCAAGCTTGCTGGATACAATGGGTTTGATGTCTAAAGTCCAGCTCGACTATATACCTTTTCGTGAAATCTCAACGGATTTACGGTCGAAGAGCCCGATTTCCAAAACTTGTGTTTCCATTTGTTTGGTTATGTATTGCGTGGGAGAATCAGGAATAGCCTATATATATATATATATATATATATATATATATATATATATAGATTTACGTGAATGCTTAATACAATGATTTGGCTATATAGAGTGCAGCACCTGTATTTCAAGTGTTTTCATAGGTTTTCAATGGATTTAGGGTCATCGAACCAGATTTCCGGAATGTCGTTTGTCATCGGCAGTTTGGTTATGTACTGCGTGCAATAACTGTCAATATAGGTTTTTCGGTAGGCTGAATACGATGGTCTGGTTGCCTGGGCACTGGCACAAATACTTCATGCGTTTTAGTTGTTTTGATGGGTTTAAGCCCGATGGGGTTTTAGGATTTTCAATGGTTTCAGGGTTCCAGAGGTTCAAGGGTGGTATATATTGAACACAACCTGTTACAGTTGATTACTCAGAATGACAACTTATAAATGAAACCATGCTCGCTCCGTTTCACCCCCGCAGGCAAGACATTAGTAATGGTCCATGTAAAAAACTAACTTTTTCCTGAGTGCTGATAGCTGGCAGAATATCTTTTGCAAGATCAATGATCGCAATCGTTCCGTCCAATGAACAAGCGGATAAAATGTTTCCATCGCGCGTCCTGAAACAAAACGTAGCAAATGAGCTTCAGAAACACGACAAATTTTCTGTTCTATAATTTGAGTGCATTACTATACCAGTTAATAGCGCACCGACGCGGGAGAGGAAGCCTCACATACAGGATGCGACGCCGAGAAATGGGGAGGGGCAAAGCAGTGGTTGCAGGTATATAAATTTTTCACTTCACTCAAGGTTCCTTCTATATCGATAAGTCAGGTTAACATAAAATTCTAAGCTGTCGTTGCGCCTGCAAAACTGTAAATTTGTTTCGTTTTACGTGCAAATTAATTGTTTCAAGGAATTCCCGGATCAGGTCGGCAAAGAAAGCTCGGGGTAGGAAATAGATTTAAGAGTCGCGTTTTAAGGCGAGATTCGTCATTATATATCGCATACAGCTAAAAGGGTTAATCCTTCTTCACCCAATATTCCGGTAATATGGTCTACTATATTGCAAACGCAAAAACTAAATCTAAAGACTATTGTTATGGTCCAACATGTATTCATAGATTTTGCACTTTACCAAAAGATCCAACCCCTAAATTTGCTACTAACCTTCGCAACATTTGACATAATAAATTCAGCCAACAACCGCGAAAGACAATGGTACTCCAGCAATATATTTATAAACTTGCAACGTGACAATAATTTTTAGACATTCTTCTAAGGTGGGAAAGGATTCTAAATTTACGAATCATAGATTTCGAAAGGGACAACTTAGCACGTTCGGAAAATCACGGAATGCACGGTATACGGATGGAAATTACTCAAGCGGTATAACCTCTTCAGCAATCGCTCGAAAATATAGAAATGTTATGGCCAATTAACTCATAAAAATTCAAATTTTAAACTTTTTTGTTTCAAAAATTCATCATTTTACCATCGCGTAGCTTTCGCAGAAGTACCGACACTCCCAAGTTAAGTTTGAAATAATGACACCGTCACTTTTCACAACGTTTGTAACAGCTTCAAAATAGTAACATGTTTGGACTAAAATTATGTAACAGCAAAAATTGATCATTTTACCATCGCGTAGCTTTCGCAGAAGTACCGACACTCCCAAGTTAAGTTTGAAATAATGACACCGTCACTTTTCACAACGTTTGTAACAGCTTCAAAACAGTAACATGTTTGGACTAAAATTATGTAACAGCATCATCGACAAGCTCTCCTACGCCCATGTCATAGAGAAAATGTAAGCCTCGAACGATTTCATTACTGAGACAATTTTTGATAATGATTGTAAACTTAAATATTAAAAAAAACACTTAACATCCACAAACATACCAGGATAAATCCATGACGGTATTCGAAAACAGCGATGTAAGAACACACATCGGTCGTTTTGTACCAGTTCTCTGCAATGTAAAACCAAAAAGCATGAAAAACTCACCCTTAGACTTAAAAACTTCATAAGCACAGCGTGGCAAAATGTTTTGTGAAAAATCACCAAAGTTTTAACTGATGAGTTTCCGAACTGAATTGTTTAAATAAACAAGGTATAACTGATCACACGATTCGTTTAACAATGGGTGCGATACGATGTGACCGCAAAAAGTTAATAACGAAGTTAAAGCAAGTCCGCGTAGTACAATGTCCAATATTGCTTGAAGACCATACGGAATTGAAAGAACAGTATAACTCGGTCACATACCGCCATCGCTCAGATACAAACTCAGATATATAATAAATAGATAAAATTAGGACAGTCATAACAAAAATATGTAAAAGAAAGAACGCGCCTATCACACGGTTTCGTTTTCATAATTAGATTATAAATGTATCACAGTCAATGGCGAAACTAACTACTTTGTCAATTTTATTTTAGCGGAAACTAATTCGGTCCTTCGATCCAGGCCATGCTGACCTTAGATATGTTTCCTAACTAAACTGGAACTGTCACAGATGAGGACAACATGCTTTGAAGTTTTTTCCAATATTACAAGTGTAACAAAGACTGCTCTAAGCCATTTCCAGCTTGCAGAGATATGCGATCAAAAGATTTTGCCTTTATTTCAGAGAGAGATACACTAAACATTGATTTTTATAGTGACATATTATTATTCCTAAACAAGTAACAAATTTTTAGCCACCTAAACCAGTAGAATTTGTATCAGTTTGTTGAACGATATTTATTGCAAACGAAAACCAGTTGTATGTAAAATCTAACAAATAACATTGAGTCGCAAAATGGCGCTTAGCCAAGCCTCTAAGTCAAACAACTATGCAAGAAATGTACAATACCGTCTGTAAAGCAAAACAAATATATAAAGTCCAAACAAACCGCGAAAATAGCAACTTACCCAAACTGCCACAGCTCGATCTTTACTTCCAGTAGCGCAGAAACAGAAATGGCTAAACTGAAATAAAAACAAAAACGTGATAAAATATTTTACCGATAAAACTTTATTTCATGATTGTGTGGCAATTTTTTGCAATCAATATCTAATCAAGACATCTCAAGTCTCTAATCAAGACATCTCAGCTCACAATTTACATTTACACAAACACCACCCACCATGTTTCAGCTAAAAAATTTTAGGCAATAGAATCACTAAGCGCACATTTCTTACAATGATGAACTAACGTTCTGAGCTTATTACCAAATTGCCACACTATTACGCTAGTGATATCTCTTGCAACAAAAAGTATAAATAGTTTTTTCAGTATAAAAAGGTTTAGCCGAATATAACACAAATAATCTACATTGGAACCTAAATCTGTAGGGCACACCCTGTAATCTGTGCCGAAATAAGTACTACATAATATCATGTTTTAAAATATACTAATTTATTGAAATGAACCGAGCGAAGCAAACGGAGTTTTCACACAAAGTGCTAGAGTGAAAGATTGTGAAAATTCCTTTTTTGTCTGTTCCTGTTACGAGTAACTCGTCTTCGGGTGGAAGGATTTCGATTTACTTTTACGACGGCAAAAGTGATGAGGACGTTGTATCGCATCCCATATCTCAAGACACAGGCTTCGCATCGAAAAACCGAGACCACCATCTAGACCTTCGACGTTTTTGAAGCCCAATTTTTGGGCGACCACTCCCTGGGCCGCTGTGGGCCTAAATATGGTTCGGTGACCTTTTGTCAGAAATATTGGTTTTTCAAATTTCGGCATATTATTGCATGTGAACACCTTACAACGGATGTCTATTAGGTTATCAATCACGCAGAATACGATGGTTTTTCTATTTAGAATCCAACTTGACTATAATATACTTTTCATGTTGTTTCAACGGTTTTGCGGTCGACGAACCAGGCTTCCAAAAATTAGTGAGTTTTCATGTGTTTGGTTATGTATTGCGTGTAGTGCATCAAAACTATTCTATATTTAGGTTTTTTGGTCGGCTGAATACGATGGTTAGGTTATCTAGAGTCAATTCTAGAATGTTTCATGCCTGTCCAATTGTTTTATATGGGTTTAGGGATAATGAACCCGATTGCCAGAATTCAGCCTATCTTCAGTATCTTGACTATGTATTGCGTACAGGGTATGAAGAATGTTCTATATAGGTTTTTCGGCGCGCTGGATACGAAGATTTGGTCATCTAGAGATTTAGATGAATACTTAGTGCGTTTTCAACTGTTTTCGATGGGTTTAGGGTCAAAGATGTTTTAGGGTTTTCATTGGTTTCAGGGTTACCAAGGTTTCAATGTAATATATATCAACCAAAAAACCTGTTACAAGGTGATTACACAAAATGACAACTTGAAGAAACCATATTCGCTCCGTTTCACCCTCGCTTGCGAGATACTAGTAATATCAGTATGCAATTTTGAGTATTGTGAAAAATAATATTACTCTCTGGCGTGACTTAGAATAGAAAATTACCGCGTGTAACATTCTAGTCCTTGCGTGCAAAATGCTGAACAGTTTAAGGGGACCAGGAAAGCCACTGAAAAAATAATTTAGGTATGAGAATACGCCAAAAAGCTAAAACCACAAAAAATAGTCAATGCAAATCTATCTTCGTGAAAAACACACACTACAGCCTGTTTTGTTTGACACGCAATTATTATTTTTTAAAATCAAAAAGTAATGCCTTTAACAAGCTTCAAAATTTAAACATAAATTTGAATAAGCACGTATAACTCTACCATGTCCCGAAAAATTACTACATAAAGACCAAAACATCGCTTAAAACGAAATTAGTTCACAAGGACAGCCGGCTGCGAAATTGCGTGATGCCGTCAATTCACCGTAGTTTTCTAACTCAAAATCTCATGCATACACAACTCCGCGAACAAATACACACATAGGACATGTGATTGTGTCTTATCCGATCGTGTCTGTCTCACATGGTATCTGCTCCGATTTGAACGTGTATTGTATAGTGCTCACATTGCATCCGGTCAGATAGAGCATGCACAAATTTATCGCATCCGAACCGGATTGCGCAGTGTGAAAAAATACACAATACAAACACGTTGTTCGTATTGCTTCGTATACAATATGAACACGGCTTCAGGGGTAAAAGAGTAAGCGATAAATACATGGTTCAGCAGTTTTTCACTTTGTTTAGTCATACAGTTATTATTACCAATGCCATTCTTGTTGACAAGTATTTTAAATAATATTGCAATCCTTGTTGTTTTCCACATGTATTCGTCTTAATTGTTCCAAAGACGGAGTAAGATTAGAAAAAGTGGTACAATACAATTTGAAAAGTCTTGTTGCCGTTGGCTTGCAACGTTTGTAATTAATTCGCCTGTCACCACCCCCCCCCCAAATTCTTCTAACGCTAAGTCCAAGCATTGGTAAAATAACTTCGTTCCATAGTCAAATCATCTATTTATACTACGCATACTGTCATTAGCTTCAGGTGACTTTGCAGAGTTAAGCACTAAAACTTCTCAATAGCAATGCCGCGCTAAAATAAACTACTACATTGCACCGAAGGTTTTGCATTAAATTTTTATTGCAAAATTAAGAAATGAAAGAAGAATCAATATTTTTAAACATGATAAACCCACTTACTTTCCCTGACCCGGGCTTCTTTTCACGACGATAGATATTCGAATTAAATCGCTGAAATACAAGCCACAACATCTTCCTAACAATCTCTTCAAAACAAAATATATACCTCAAAAATATGTAGATTATACTATGAATTTAGCTAATAATGTTTCAAACATTTTCGAGCCATATCTTGGCGGGTGAATAACGATCATAAAGTTTGCACTGTACACGTTAAACACTAGAGGTAGCTAAAGTTGAAGCTGAGTAATATTTCTAAACAATGTATTAGAAAATCATGGCATTTCGATTTCGTATGACAGCGGTGAAATTTCACGTACAGAATGTTAAAAAATGTCAAATTTAAAATTCTCATACAAAGAAATAAAAGAATGGTTAATAAATCGTCAATGATACATGGTGCAACCGCAGTTTAACCGAATATGACGAAATTTGTATCAAAATTTCAGCTTCAGGACAGTATTGAAACTGTTTTACATAATTTGGACCTACGAGATCCAAACGTCACGAGTGACGCAAAATAAACGATATTTTTGTGAAAATCTTGATTTTGTTAAATTTGAACTGGCATGACCCATCGATCCAGAAAAGCCCAAAATTTGGATGACGGAAAACCTTTCTAAATCAGCGCGAGCAGATATGTCTAGAGACTCGTATCTTTTTAATTTAGAAAGACCACTTTCGTAATTCAATTCGAATGACTGTTACAAACAGCTGCAGCTAACTTATTCTGCTGAACTTACAACAGTTATCAAAAAAAACATAAAACACATAATACCCTAAAATAATAATTTGAATCGACTTTAAGTTCAAACAGTCAAAGAAGTCTTCATTTGAAACTGATATTTGAACAAAATTAGTTGAAGGCATAATATTTAAACTTATGTTGCGGAAAAAACGTTCTTTGTTTAAATGTACAGCATCTGTTCAATTCTGCTGTCACATGTATTAAAAGGAACCAGAAATTGAGATTATTCTCCTACATCTTGGAGCATCCAATTTTACTTCATACGAATATAATTTGGTTCTCATACTTCGTCGGTTTTAGTTAGAAATTTAATCGAATAGGTTCAGAATGCTTTTTACCCGAACACTATTAGTATGTTCAGATTTTACTGCAATTAATGGCTTGATTCGCTACAGTGGAAAAGCTTACTGCAATGGTTGCACATGCACCAAAACATTTTAGTCATCGTCTTCAGCTATCCGTAGGTACGTTAAAACCCACTTATTGTGAAGACTAGCGCCAAATGACGCCAGAGCGCGTTATGCAATATTGCGTCCACCCGATCACTGAGTATGTCGTATGATGTACATTGGCAGCTGCGCTGTTATACGTTCTCTGTCGATAGTGTCTTACAATACAGTTCTGAACGCGTGCTAATCATACGGATTCTCTTCGACTAAGAAACGTCAACTCACCACGCACGTTACTGCTTTACGATGTCCAACAATATCCACATCCGAAGACCATTCTGAGCTCCGAGTTATTATTTGTGCCGTCGGACCGCCGTTATTAATCGCGTTCGTAGCGACGATTTGGTGACCGTCCGGGGCCCAGTCGAGTCGCAAAACGTACGTTGTTCCCGATGACTAAATTAATCAAAAATAAATTAAAATTTTCGGCGACAAAATTAAATGCTTCCAAACTCAAGAATACTGCTCTGCTCAACTTTTCTAGTACTATGCTACTAAATATAATACTTTTGTTTTATGCAAATTACGATGTTATTAAACAAACATTATGGGTTTCAGTGCGGATGCTCAGCTAGGTTGAAATAATTGCGGTTAGAGCTTCATCTGGAGCAATAAGATACGATCGGTATCCTAATAAAAACATAATTTGGAACGAAATACGGAACTAATCTTGCAAATATTATCTCAATATCCAATGTAATATAGGCCAATGTGACACATCAGATGTACCTTTTTCATTCGAATTAAAACGCGTATAGACAATATACCGACTAAGATAATTTTATTCAAGCTACATATTACGAGCGATAAAAAAACTAATAAGAACTAAAAATGTCATTATGTACCTCGGAAAAAGGTTTTCGTATAGTTTTAATACAAGTCCAGTTTGACGTGGCCCATATTTTAAAAGATTTGTCATCCGACTGCGATGCCAGGTACTTCCCGATCGGGTCCCACGCAATTCCTTTCACAAGGCCATTATGGCCTTTGAGTACTGCTACAGTTTCTAAAATCAAATAAAATCTATTCCAAATCATTCGCTATCGCAAATAGATATCTAAGCTTCTGCTTTGAGTTTTTTAGTTGAAAGTATGCTGTATATACTTCAAGGCAACACGATAAGGGTGGGAATACTTATATATCATATGTAAACACTTCAGATATAAGCACTCATGTTCAGTGTTTTGTTTAGGTAAAATTACAAAAAGTGGCACCCTCACTAGACCACTTAGAAGGAATACAATTTTCCTAGCACATATTCTCTTCGACGAGTTTTTACATTCTCTCCGGGTTATAAGACTGTAAGGACCACCAGCAAAGACAGGGACGGCTGTTGGACCATTGTAAAACAACTCAACACCTATAGCGTTGCGGCTCAACAGACCGTAGTCAAAAGGTATGGGCTTCTGGTACATATGAAAAGTTTCCGAAGTTAAGAATATCACAAATTTGAGTAAAAAAATTGGGACCACTGTAAAACAACTCAACACCTATAGCGTTGCGGCTCAACAGACCGTAGTCAAAAGGTATGGGCTTCTGGTACATATGAAAAGTTTCCGAAGATAAGAATACCACAAATTTGTGTAAAAAATTGGGTGAACAGTGGGTTTTAACCTAAATAAACGTTTTCGCAACGTTTCTGAGGCTATTTTTAACAATTTCAACGTTTTTCGCTGAAAAATATTCAATTTTCACCCCATAATTCGCCTCCCCGGTTCAAACACCCTTTCCGGAATAGGTGGCTTGGGTGCATGCTGTGTGGCAAAATTTTGAGGGGATGGAAAAGCCGGAAGTTAGAAGTGCCGTAGCAGCGACGTAATGACTTCATGGTGGTAATAGAAATCGTTCAACAGGCATGTCAATTGAATTGATAAGATAGGCATACAGGGTCTGTGTCCGCGGCGTGCGTCCCCGAGTCCCAATCGTTGGCCAAAGATAACTGGAAATTGATGTCATAAGGTCTGACGCTATAAACAGTTTTGATAACTTCGGTGATAAACTCATCAAATGGGAAGTTGTAATAACTCTCCTCAGTTAGCAGAAAATTGTGCCAGGGGACATGAAATGGCGAATCCCCGGGTCTACTGAAAACTTAAACATCTAAAAAATAAAATTAAATGGTTATTAATGGAAAACAATAATATAGTCAACAATAGTCCAAAAATAATGTAAGACGTCTCCGACTGATATTAAAAGCAGGTTTTCATCTAATTTTATGTAACTGAATTTTTAATTTCAATCTAGAAAATATTATCTTGAGGTTTTACCGGAGGAAAGCAAACAATTCGTCAGAAGACAATGATCGAGAAGAGACCAAAATAGTGCCAGGGTGCACCAGTTTTCCAGGAGAAACCGAAATATTTACAGAATGTCAAGCCACACTCACCAAGTTGGACAATCCAGAAATTAATCAAATCTAGCCACGTTCCAAGAAAAGACAATGAAAGGAGAACCAAAAATGAATTAGCTAAGATTGGCTGAAAACGATGCACTACGAGCAGGTTTAATGCGTGACGACACCTTGTACGAAATGGAAACGACACCCGTAAAAAATTGTGCAATTCAGTCTGCATCTAAAGTAGCATACGACTACACCACTAATTAATACTGAAGCGTCTACAAATGATTACTAACATAGGTATTACAGTGTATCTACTTCTGGCTGTTCATAGCTAGAATTGACACCAAAAATACAATAGAAATGACCCGGTTTCAATCGTAAAGGGTCGAAATAACGAGTCAGCGTTTCGCTAGCCAGAACAAAAAATGTGGAACAACAAAAATACAATGCTCGCACATTATGTATAATTAACATACTACAGAAATAAAGAAGTAAAAGCATTGGTTAAAATCGTATCCAGCACAAAAATTTGACCGCTTTGACAAAATAAACACGTTGTGCGACAAGCCGCTCTAGAACTTAATCGGCAGCACATGACTGTGTAAAACCCGGCCACGGACTTATAATTACGAACAAATAAATAAAAACTAACCCGGAAATTTCTGCGCATTCCAAACAATAATAGTATTATCAACGCTGCACGACGCCAACAACATTCCGCAATGTGACCAGCTGACGTGCAGAACATCTATAAAAAACAAAATGTAAGCGATACCGAATAATGACATAAATTCAAAAACTGAAGAATTTATGGCCAGTAATCAACACAATAGACCAGAAAAATACTGCAAAACGCGCTGCACTGTAAATGTGTTTTATGCTCATCTAATAACATGTACTTAAAAGCATAACTAAATAGAAGCAAAGAAAACACAGACTGCTTATAGACTTCACGACAGCCGTTGCGGTATTGTTGAAACGCTAAAAAGGGTTTAGTTCTTAATGTATCCAAATATACAAGAAGGCAGACTGTAAAATGTACAAAAATCTGGAAATATTATCAACGCTGCACGACGCCAACAACGTTCCGGAATGTGACCTGCTGACGTGTAGAACATCTATAAAAAACCAAAATGTGAGCGATACCGAATAATGACATAAATTCAAAAACTAAAGAATTTATGGCCAGTAATCAACACAGTAGACCAGAAAAATACTGCAAAACACGCTGCACTGTAAATGAGTTTTAAGCTCATCTAATAACATGTACTTAAAAGCATAACTAAATAGAAGCAAAGAAAACACAGACTGCTTATAGACTTCACGGCAGCCGTTGAGGTATTCTTGACACGCTAAAAAGGGTTTAGTTCTTAATGTAACCAAATATACAAGAAAGCAGACTGTAAAATGTTCAAAAATCAGGAAATAATGCTAAAATTATAATCATACATACCAGTGATGTCGGTGACGAAATGTGCAATTTCGTCAAAACTCAGCGAAACATACAATTTTGACAGCAAGACCTCATATATTTATATTTAAAATTTTTCGACTACAGCTTATCAAAAAAAATAGCGCAGTTGAACATACCAAGACTGTGCCCCCGGCATTCCACTACACAGCGCCACTGCTCCACGTTCGGGCCGGCTTCAATTTCTTCACGTGACGCTCCGAAAGACGACTGCTGAACACCATCGGCAACGCCCATAAATCTCCAAACAAGAACTAGCGCATCATCCGACGCCGATGCTAGGTACGTTCCTGATGGCGACCATCGTACGCAATTAACACATGCTGAAAATATAAAAACCATATATCCTATAATATATACAAGTCCATTCATGCATTCACACGTAAAACGCGTTCATATGTTTGTCCTAAAATGTGTTCTTTTCTCAAATTATTTGCCTTTTTCGTTACTTTGAACGTTTGGACATTACCTTGCTTACTTTAGCTCGTGATTGAAAGCCAAAACACAAATTCCCTCAAAACCCTGAGAAATCTTCAAATCCCTCAAAACCCTGAGAAATCTTCAAACGTTCACATAAATAACAAACATCGTTGTATCTCTCAACGCCATGCCAGTTATGAACTACAAACACAGGCTGACGCACTATTACACAATTAATCACGTACCGTTGTACACGTAATGAAGTTAAGACCTTAATAAACTATTAAGTACACCAACTACAATTAAGACCAACTAAAGAAGCGCTAATGAACAGATGGTATGTCCCACAAAATGGCCGAAACAGTCAATGTTCAACTAAATCCAAATTCTTAATGTCTGAAATATTACATTTTTGTACACAAAATGGTTCTCAAACATGAATTATTACTAGGTATTTATAATGCTAAGACGTCGTTTTACTGCGTGAAAATACATCCACGGCAGTACAACTATATATGAAGATATGGAAATATTTAGCATTTTAAGCGAAATTTATTCCTCCACTTTGAAATTTCTCCCGAAAATGAACATGCCGCCCTACACTCTTCGGAATGCTGTAGACAGGCTAGAACAATGATCATGATCGAACTTAATAAAACATCTTTTAACCATTTTTGATATATTATTAGTTGATGTATAGCAAGACCCAAATACTTCGAAGCTTGTAATTTTTTTTACAAATACTCAAAATTAAAGTTCTACGCAGAATTAATTAGAAAACACGGCTTACCTGAGTGCTTAGCCAAACGACATAACAGCCTGGTGCGATTCGATTTCTCGGAGCTTGTCGCTGGCCGACTAGAAGAAGCTGCAGGTACTTCGCTATCTGATTTTTCCAAAACCGCATCCATGCTCCATAAAATAATAAGGCCGGATTTGTCATTTGCTAAAAAATATCAAGGTCAACATTCAAATAGTGGTGATAAAGCTTGACAACCAGCTGACATTAAAAAATATATATAATTACAGAAATAATTAAATGTAATTTAATAACATAATGTATTTAATATGTTTACAATAACAATAACAGGTAACTCGTAATGACGCAAATGTTATATTAAAAGAAATTTTAAAACAAGCGACATTGCTAGAGCAAGGAGACAACAAATAAGTTTTGTACCGATCAATCTTAACACCACATAACCACGTTAGCAGAAATTGTCTAGTACATACTATTATAGCCAAAGTAACTAACCTTGACCAGCAGTAGCGATTCTCGATCCATCTGGCTGTATGTCGACTGAATAAATTGGCTCGTCTGGAATATATAAAGACAAACATATATACTAGTATCTCGCAAGCTAAGGTGAAACGGAGAGACCGTGCTTTCATTTTTTTAAGTTTCCATTTTTTTCAATCACCTGTAACAGGCTGGGTTTGGTGTATATACCACCCTAAAACATTTTGAACTCTGAACTCACTGAAGATCTTAAAACCTCATTGACCCTAAACCGATAAAAAACAACTGAGAACGCATCACGTATTCGTTTATATGACAATATTCTGGAAATCGGGCTCATAGAGGCTAAACCCCAAGAAAACAACTGAAAAGCCATAAGATACTGATGCTGGAACTCCAGATAACCAAGCAAGCCATTGTATTCACACTACTGGAAAAGCGGTATAGTCAATTCTTGATGACCAGTACGCAATACGTAACAAAACACTGACGACATGGGACATTCAGGAAATGTGGTTCATTGACCATAGACCCATTCAAACCTCCGGAAATATGTGCGCTGGACTCTAGATATCCAAATCACTGTATTCAGCATACCGAAAAACATTTATATATATATATTTTTGATCTCATGTACCAAACTACTGAAGACAGACTATTTTCGGCAATTCGGATTCATTGACGCTAAACTCTATAAATAAGCGCTGCACTCCAGATAATTAAATCATTGTACTCAGCCTTCAAAAATACATACATATATATAATTGTCTTGATGCCCTGCATGCAACGCATAATCAGACAAATAAACACGCACTACGGTCGTGGACCGTAAAACCCGTGCTTATAACTTAATAGGCACTGATTGTACTGTAAAAACAGGCAATAACACCGCAAAATTTGAAAAATATTATTTCAGTCAAACGGTCAATGACCAATATTGAGGCACATAGCAGCACAGTGAGCGGTCCCACAAAAAAGTCTTGGTCAACAAAGTTGCAGATACCGATAAGCCATTTTTCGATGCAAAGCCGGTGTCGCGAGATATGGGCTGCGAAACGACAAGAACCCGTAAACAGTCGTTTTGCCATTTTGATTCGGAAAATGGGGTCGGAGATCTTCGCGTTCAACCAAAGGGCAGATCATCATCACTTTTGCTATCGAACAAAAAATATGTCGAAATCCATCCATCCGAAAATGAGTTTTGAATGACAGTGACAGACAAAAAAGAAATTTTCACTATTTTTCTCCTAGAACCCTAGCACCAAATAATGTACGTAAGTGCTTCAGACAGCAACGTAACAATCACTCTTCAAATCATAATATTACTTATGTGTGATTTATAAATTTCAACACCTTTCGCCTTTTTGACCGTTGGATGAAGAAATTATAGTGTATGTTACTGTAACCGTAATGTTGGAGTTCTAAAGTTTTATGTGATTTTGTAGCAGTGCCGTCAGCGCATTGCAGATGTATTGTTGTTATTGCGGGGCTTTAAAGAGCCGAATTTGTAACCTTGCAATATTCACTAATCGCAGATAAGCCGAACTCACTCCGTTTAGCCTCGATGCTAGTAACCAGCTATTGAATATGACGGCAGATTAGATTACAATATCCATAGCTAAACGGAGCCAAGAAATAGACAATAACAGTTTAAGATACCACCGTTCAAAGGCCTTTTGGTTACTCACGAGTACCTTCTGCATAACACCAAGTAGCAAAATGCAATCTCCGAAACGGAGCTGACCGATACGAAAACAAATGGACATTGATTAGTATTGTGTCAATAATGTGGGTCCTTAAAATATTGAAGCAGTATCACTTATGGTCAAAAACTGACATCATATATATATGTCAACACTAATATTCATTATATATGCGGAATCGCTCACAAATTTCATCATAAGTGTAGCATTTATTTAGGTTTTATGTTGTTTGCCCAATCAGTTGTCACATAAATAGGCAGAGATGTTTAATGTACTCACTGCTGCATTTGAGCCACCCACTAAGGCAATTGACTTCGGAGATACATTCAAAGACTTTTTAGCACCATGGTGATTAAGAGTTATATATATAACACACATTCATTCATTTCTGCAAATAGTATAACTTATCTTTAAAATAGGCCTGTGCAGAATGCTTAATGATTCGTTTCGGCGAAATATAAACAAGAATCCATGAATTAATAGAATACTTACCATTGTGGTGGAGCCAACTTTTCTTTATAATTCGCATAGTGCTAGAAAATGTTAGCTAGAAAGCTAAAAAGCAAAAAAATTCTGGTAAGACAGCATTTTAGAAATCAAAGCTTTACATTTCATTGCATGGTTTTTTAAGAACAGGTCCAACTATACGAAAACGGCAAAATGATGTATGAATTTACACATATATATATACCATGCATGCCAAAAACGCTATTTTACACCCACAATCTCGGCATTCAGATAGGTTTCAAAACTTAAAAGCAAAACAAAAAGATGAAAACTCTTCGAAAAACTCGTCATCACCAAAACTGCAATAAAATATGAGCAAAATTTGCACGTCCGTGTTAATTTGGGTCAGCAAACATGATATATGTACATGTGATCATGCATGGATCTAGGTGCAACCTTTACACCTGTGCAGGACTGTGCTTTGAAGCAAGGTTTACACGCATGACCGGGTTAGCACATTTTCGCATTTTTTATTCGCCACATAATAGGTTGTAGTTGTTCACCTAGCATTACGTTTGCGCTGTTTCAATGATTTCCTGCTCAAATTCTCACAAAACCAACACAATTTGGAGGTTTAACTTTTTGGCCATTTGGGATCTCCCAAAACGTTATAGGTTATATATGTAAATCATGTCAGATGTGGAATCCTGTCATCGAAACCAACAATATTGCTACTATATCAATCAGAACATCGGTTTTACAACTATGAGCCAAAGTCAATAATACTATAAGAAACGAAATTTAGAAAATTCCCACCGTTTTTCTTAGTTGATGGGATAACGGTGAGCGAAGTGCTTAGAGAGTCATTCAGTGAGTTAAACTTGTGCGTTCCAAATCTATATTGCGTACATTGTTAGCCCTGCGCACGCTGCCAAGAGCAAAAAATGCGAAACCGTGCAACCAAATATAGTCAAAGTTTATCACTTTTTCAACTTGTTTCAACTCAGCTTGTTATAATGGGTCTATAAATGTATAACTTTTCCTGTACGTAATGAGCATTAGGTTGAATTTGATAAAATAAAAACTTGCGTGGTACCCGTCAGAAAGAGCAAACACTAGAAACTCACAACACAAAATCAGGCTGCAAATTTATAATTTTTCTTGAAAGTTGTGGCTTATAAATTTCAAACCTTTTTGTCTTTGGGGTCACTGGAAGAAGAAATAAAGATTTTGATTTATACTGAACCCTATGTTTCGGTGAGGCCCCACAAAAAGTGATAGCTAATTTGGATTCAGTTGTATACCCTGAAGATGAGGGAGGACCCAAACATGTGAATAACTCGTAACAGGTGAATAAAATTTGCAACGAATTCGTACATCATTGGTAACAACTCAAAATCAAATTCAAAGCGCTCACAGGGTCGTTATTTCTGCATATTTGCATAATTTTTATCAAATTTCAAGTGTCCGTATAGCATTTTGCTGTCGACCAGAAACTTGATAATCTGTGAAGGTGTCGCCGCTTAAAAGGGGAAGTCGCTGATAAGGACTCAGTTGGCCGAATCTTGAATATACACCCCATACGTTGAAATTAGGCATTTTGCACTAAATTTCTATTGTCAGGTTCGCAATCTTCGTTGTCGATACAGCATTTCCGAAGTTATGTTTGCGTGAGCATAAATATTTTCGTATCGATCTCCTAAAGGGAGACTGTACTGGCCTACTACTAAATCAAATGCCAAACTTATTCTGGGCTCTCCAGATTTTGGAGGGATGGCTTTTTAAAGTGCCCCCTGGCACAGACCGAGTGCCCCCCGGTCTGCCTCTCGACCAATTTTTGATAATAATTTATACTAAAATTTTATCAATAATTCACCTATAATTTGATTCTAAAATTGCATCCTGAAGCAATTGTCAAAATTTGCTGCAAAATTGCTTTCTCCCATCAAAGGAGTTTTGGTAGTGCTTCTGAGAGGATTTTTAATGGTTTTTCTTGAGAGAAACGCGTTTTTCTTGGTCTCTCAAAAGGAGGACGCCTTACTCTTAGTAACAATAGGATTTAAAGCCCCCCCCCCGAGTAAAACCCTGCTTGCAGATAGGAGCCGTTCTCAGTGTTAAACTATATACATATATAACAAAACAAATACATTACGTTGCAGTGTCATCGCAAAGATAAAATGCAATTATAAGACAAAATCAGATAGCCGACTATCCCATGCTACCTTGGGTAAATCCATCATGCTGAAATATAGCAGCTTTAATTCAGGCAAGTCCGTCTGCTTACGGATCCAAAAACAGATGTTCGTTGGATCGAATCCCACTTTTGATAAGTTTTTTAACCGTCTGTTTTTCACAAACTTTTGTTTTCACAAAAATGTTTACTTGCCATCCAAATTAAAGCTGAGCTTACCCCCTAGTACTATTTTGATTCTGTAGAGAGGCCAGACTCGAAGCGAGAAATCATGTATGCGATGTTTCCGGTACGACAAAGTCTCATCTCCACCAGCTGGCCTTTATTACCATTTACCATTACAATTACAATTTATACTGAATTATTATTCTTGACTCTGAAAATTTTCCACATACAAGTTGCAATTTTTGTGACTTTTCACAACTGTTTCGGATCTAAATCATTAAGTCTAGTTATTGAGAGGCACGTGCGTATAAGAAGCAATATATAATATTGCTCCCACTTTCTATTTACCTTCTCCCTTCTCCACGAAACCCGTGGTCAGACCTGACCATGACAATCCCAAAATACAGCACTAGCCGGACCCTCAGGTGACATTGCTAATCATCTTAGCTATTAAAGCATTATTAGTAGACGGTGCGGAGCGTAAAATAACTTAAAATAGAATTTTGATAAATTTTTGGCTTGCGTAGCATGAGATATTTGGAAAAACTTTTAATTAAGAATAGTGTTATAAATTTTACTTAGCTAGCGCTATGAGCTTGGAGACGACGACTTCAAAAACGCAAGCTTACAAGCTGCGCAGGGTGGGATTCGAACCCACGACCTCCCGCTGTTGGATCTTTTAAGCATACGCTCTTAGCAACAAAGCTATCCCTGCCCGAATTCGTAGCAGTTGTTATATTTTATTGTTTGTAATAGGGTAGGGTTGGATGGAAATTTTTTATTCGGATATTAAGGGGGGCGTGATTCATCACCAAAGATTGTGCGGTTCGAGGTGTGGCCAGTAGAATGCCGGCGGGGATGCTCGGTTGGCACGCGTTCTGACTTTCCGTGGTGAGTATTTTATGCTTATATTTTGGGTTGCGGCGTGGCTAAACGCTAATCACCCTTGCTTCAAGTAATCAAGCACCAAAGTATAAAATGATAAGCCAAAATTATCGAGTATCAACCCGTAAGGTCCCTTTATGGCACAGTTCTTATCCATTGGTAACTTCCAATATATTCGAATACTTTCACTAACTCGGCCACTATAGCACTTTGTTAACTCGTCCCTACTCTTTATTGAGGTTAAGGTTAGGTTATGGCTATACTCTATTGCGCCTCTTTTGAGGTTGTTATAATCGCTCCCGTACGCAAGCACGTTTATCTAAGTACATCAACCTCAGCCTAAAAATTATTATAATATAGATTCTTATTTAACCCAATTGCCCCGTACAGCTGACAAATGTGTTAGGGTTGAGTGATAACAGTTAGTTTTAGTTTAGCTATTACTCTAATAAAGCTCTTGTGAGTTGATACAATCACCCCGGTACTGCAGACGATGTATGATTATTTAGACCTAGTCCAGTAGAATGACGCTAAGTTACAGGTATGCTTACAGCTCGCCCAGTCGTCGCCACACCCATCGTAGCGTTGTAAATCATGCTTACGTGAATCATAACCAGGCGTGAGCCGATAAGGATATCGGCTTGTTTGATTTGACCAATTGTACTGAAAAGCAATTGATCGCGGCAGTATCGGGTGCGCTACGATGTTATGGCGGTGTGTGAGCTGTTTAAATTTCGAGAGAGAGTCAGCGGCCACCACGTGTTCGGGCATCCAAACATCAATAACACGTTGAGAAAAGAAGTTGTGTCTACAGTCGAGTCTAGCTGTTTGCAATGGTCGCAACTTGAGAAAATGCTGTCTTGTACCTGTTGCGGGAGCGAGAGCAAATAGGCGGCTCCAGTCGTAGTCTACTACACCGTGCAGCAGTTTATATACCATGATTACGTCGGACCGCAAACGGTGTTGTTCGAGTGTCTGTATTCCTAACCACTGAAGTCGATCGGCGTATGTGAAATTTCGGATTTGTGGAATTAATTTTGTTGCTCGTCGTTGGATATTTTCTATTATTTTCACATCTCGTTGGTAGTATGGATTCCAGGCAGAGCTTGCATAGTCTAACTTTGGTCGTATTAGGGCATAGTAGAGAGTCAGAAAAGTTCGCTTATCCCAGTACTTCCACGTACGTGAGAGTAGACGCAAAGTTTTTTGAGCTGCGGCGGCTATGTGGGCACAGTGTTTTGAAGGTTTGAGTGTTTCACTGACTTTTACTCCAAGATCGGAAACCACACTAGATACCGGAACACATTCGCCATTTATTGTGTAGACATGTTTGGGGTTGTGGATCCCAACATGGAGACAGGCGCATTTGCTAACGTTGAATTTTTGTAGCCAACGTTCTGCCCACGCTGATAATGAATTGAGGTCGTTTTGTAGCCCATAACAGTCGAGAAGGCAGAAGCATCTATTTATACGGCGAGTAATTTTCGAATCATCGGCGAACATCCAGACTTCACTAAAAATGGACTCATGTAAGTCGTTTGTATAGTAGAGGAACAAGACCGGACCTAATACCGATCCCTGGGATACCCCAGATGTAACTGGCAGCGATTAAGATACCTCCCCATTTATTACTACAGATTGTGTTCGATCGGTAAGATAACAGCGAAGCCACGCCCGCAAAGGGTCGCCTACCCCGTAGCCTTCTATTTTGTCGATTAACCTACAGTGTGGGACCCTATCGAATGCCTTCCTAAAGTGCAAATAGATTGTATCAGCCGAGTCGCCATCATCTATTATTTTTGTAACTGTGTTGAGGTAATCTAATAATTGCAGTTCTGTAGATTTACCTGGGACGAAGCCGCATTGATTTTTGAACCATAGCGAATTTTTCATTAATAAAATTACAAATTTCATTAATTAATACGTGCCGGTTATATTAGTGCAGTTGCCGCCGTACAGCTGACAAAAAATTAAATATAACGGTATAATAGTAGCGGTCGACTACTATTCAGTTGAACTTTTGCTCAATCCCTAGGCACCCCGACAGGCTGGTTATGAGCCAGGAGTGTCTTGAGGTGGTTATTCGATTCTACATTCCTTACGCGCCCGGTCTTCTCAAGAATAACACTTCTTACTGAGGTGCCCCCGTACAGCGCACAACCCATGCTACTATCCACTGAGTCATGCTACTATCCACTGAGCCCACCATATATATATATATCTCTCCCGGGTTATACTCACTCAACACTTAAGGACGATCTTTTAAAACATGACTAATTACAACAATAATAATATAAATTTATTCAGTTCCTATGGTACATACGAGCCTTTACATTTACTGCAGTGGTTTGCTTCTGAAACGCGTTCATACGATTCGAGAATGAGAATTCATTAGGCGTCGTCCGCACAGCATGTCTCACTGGGCGTTCGCAAAACATTGCCACACATGTTTATAATAAGGTAGAAATTTCACATATCGAAGTGAATAACGTAAGGGCAGAAGGGGGAGTAAAACCTCTCCCCTTACACCTGCCTATATATATGTAGTAATTTAAATCAACCTGATAGAGTAGTACTGAAAAAATTCCTGCATTTTGATTTTACTGACCATATCGTAATATATTTACAAATCAGTATTTATATATATACTAGGACAAACATAAATAACCTGATATGGGACAGTACCACCATTTATCAACAAGAATTTTCTATCGTATTCTAAATTATTTGCAATATCTACTTTACCTAGTACTGTTTTAAACGCTTTTGAACTCGAAATCGTAACTAAAGGAATTCCGTCTATTGTTGATGGTAAGGCATTCAAGCGCCCCCCCCCAAATCCAATCTGCTACTTCATCGTAGTTGGGGGTGACAACATTTGGGGGTTTTTAGCTAACACCTACATCCCCCTCAGTCGGCTAAAGGCAGGCCCTGGTAGTTTTGGTTTTTAAATGAAAACACAACTTTACAATTTTAAGACCAAAATTAGGGCATTCCCTGTATGCGATGCGGCGTGCATGTACGACACGTCAGAAAGCAAGCGATTGGACATCTTTTGTGTATTTCTTGTGTCGAAAATTTTACCGTTAAATTGTACAGAGGAAATGGTTGGGGGCTGCTCTATGCGCCAGCAAACCATCCATTTCCGATGTCCAAAATGCCTCCCCGGCGGTTCTAGTAAAAAACATTAAAATTGGAATCTATATCAGTATTTTAAGACACACTAAAGAAAACCCCATTGAGCTGGAAATAGTTCACCTGAACAGCGAAAACTGTATCTTCGCAGTAACAAGTATATACATTATTGTATTATTTCAGACGAATATCGATAATTCAAATACGGACGACTGCTCTGTCGGAGACGATGGAGGGACCAAGACTGTTCACAACGAGCTAGTTAAGAATTTAATTAGCTCGACGGAAAAGTTAAGGCTAAATTGGGCCGAGGAAGTACAAGTGGGGGCGCCCTAGGCGCCACTAAACCATCTTCTTCTGAGGCCCAATATGCTGATATTGAGGGGCGGGATGCTTTTAGCGCCACTAAATTTCGACAACTGATGACGGACGTGATGCTGCTAGCGCTGTCCAATGTGATATCCCAGGGGGCTCTTCAAGCGCCACGGAGCCTGGAGATAGCTCAGATTTTCAATCCCTTCTTGGCGAGGCTAGCCGCAAATCAGCGGAAATGGCGGAAAAATTCCGTCAGGATAAAGGGAAGGCTGTCCAACAGCCAACAAGTGCCAAACCCACTCAGTGAGGTACTCGAGCGGGAACGAAACACACTGCGGCTTTCATCCGAAAGCAAATTCAAGTGAGTGGCTATACCAAGCTTTTGGCCAACGCCACATCAATGGTAACTGAAGAGCGACATGCAGCGGCACCAGGCCCCAGCGGAACCAGGAATCCAGCTCCGGAACCAATAGTGGAAATGGCTGCGAAACGAAACTAGAACAACTCCTGAAACTGTAAAAGCCCCAGCAGCCAAAAGTTAGAAGGAGGCAGCCAACAAAGTGTTGGACCTGCTTATCATTGCAGAAGATAACCAGGATATAATGTTTCCTGAGGACGAAGTTGATATCATTCCTGATCATTCATCCCTAAAGCTAGCAAGGATGATTACACAGAAGCGCAATCTTTTAGACCAATTTCTTTGTGCTCCTTCGTACTCAAGGGACTAGAAAAGATTGTTGATAAGTATTTACGGAATTATGTTCTCTGTGGTAAGGGATTTAGACCCTAGACAACACGCCTATCAACAGGTAAAAAGTACGGTTACTGCACTGCATGCATTGGTTACAAAAATTGAATCTCTGTGACTCCGGAAAGGTCGTTATAACTACCTTCCTGGATATAGGCGGTGCTTTTGATAACACTAACTTAGGGGCATTCAAAAGATCATTTAATAGATTTTCCCTGGACCCTATTGTGAAAAAATGGCTTGAGGCTCTCTTAACTAAGAGAGCAGTTTCCTCTAAGCTTGCTAACACAACTGTTACCTACAATGTTTGCAGGGGTTGTCCCCAGGGAGGACTCCTCTCTCGACTTCTCTGGACTCTAATGGTAGATGAAATTCTAGCGAACTTAAAAGGGTAGAAACATTTACGTACTCGCATACTTTGACGATTTAGTTGTTCTTGCGTTCGCAAACAAGACTGAACATGCGGAGAATGCTACGAACCATGCTGTTGTGAAATTAGAAAAATGGTGCAAACTAAACGGTCTGGCCGTTAATGGAGCGACGTGTAAAACTGTAATTTTCAGCAGAATTAACACTAGATCAGTCTTGAATGATTTCGTTATTTTCAATGATGCGATTCGTGTGGCAGATGAAGTGATATATCTTAGAGTTTTATGATGAATTCGAAGCTATATTGTAATAAAAACATTGACTATGCTATTAACAAAACGACGAAGGCACTCATGGCCTTCTATTCGGCTCTTGGCAGAGACTGGGGTTTACCACCAAAAGCTGCGTTATGGGTGTACAGAATCATAGCGCTACCTATGTCTAATACGGCTGCCTAGTCTGGTGGCATATAGCTATTATGAGTTGCATGGCAACTAAATTGAACAGACTTCAACGTCTAGCGTGCTTAATGGTAACAGGTGCAATGAAGTCAACACCCACCATGGGTATGGAAGTAGCTCTAGGTCTACATTCACTAGATACAGAACTAAAAGAGACGACAATGAAGGATTACTTTAGAATACGTTCTGCTGCTCTATGGTGTAGCTCTGGAAAGCGTTCGTCACACGTGACTAGTCAGGACTGTGTTCCTCACTCAATGGCCTCACACACGAGTGATGTTATTGGTGTGGAAGTAGGTGATGCACCAATTTGAAATGTGCACTATCCAGAAAGAACTAACTGTAAAGATTGGTATAGAACTGAAGATCTTGCTAAAAGCATAGTATGCTATACAGACGGCTCAAGAGTGACTGATGAAGGGCTTACAATTGGTACCGAAGCAGGTGCAGTTGTAGATGGGGAAAAACTTAGTGCACCTCGAGGAATGCACTGAACAGTATTTCAAGCAGAGGTATATGCCATAATAAGCTGTATGCCAACTACTATCAAAGGGAACATATGCGATAATTGTATGGATATTCTCAGACAGCGAGGCCGCTCTTATGGCATTGAACAACCTTGTTGTCAAATCTAGTTTAATAAAGGAATGCAGACAAAGACTGAGAAGGCTTAGTCTAAGCTGTCAGGTAAACTTAGCTTGGGTTTCAGGGCATTTCGACATACAGAGAAACGAGGATGCAGATAATCTGGCCAGGCAGGATCTGCCTCCACACCAATCGGCCCAGAAACAGTAATGGCGCTTCCTCTCTGCTACTTCCACGCAAAGTTTGCGGATAATGCTAGGGCGAAAATGGTAACGAAATGGATCAGGACGAATTCATGTAAACAAACTAAAGTCATACTTCCTGATTATTCATCTAAGTGGTGAAAATGTCTACTTAGACTGGACAAGAGAAGACTTATTCTATGCATGTAGGTGATTACGGGTCACTCCACTTTGGATGACTATCTCTTTATTAACGGGATCAAATAAATGCGATCACTGTGATACACCAGAAACAGTCGTCCACTACCTGTGTGAATGTAGTAACTGGCTGAATTTTCGGCGTAGTGTGTATGGTGTAGATACTATGACGATGACTAAAGTTAAAACGACGGTTTATTTAAGATGGTTAGGTATCTACTGCTTACAGGCAGACTGTCACATGTCCAATAAGTTCTCCTTATTGACCAACGGGTTGTGTAATGGGCAAAACTTTTGCCTAACACGGTGCTTTTTGCACTTAACCCAATCTTGTTAATATCTATCTATCTAAGGCATTCCAATATTTTATTACCCGCATTGGAAATATATGGTGTACTAAGTTGGATCTGAACGCAGGTTTATATATTCAGCAACTGTGGCCACGGGTTTGCGTTTCGGTAATAGGGGATAGTTTTTTACGTTATCACTCCTATTAAGGATTATATGCTACTTATTTCCTATTTCTTTTATAAAGGAAACCAATATTACTAATCTTAGTTAATACCGATATTAAAAAATACTTATAGGTGTAGCTCTGGCATGCTAGCGCGCCGTACTTCCATGCACGACATAATCACTGACCAAATATAAATTTCCAAAACCAATAAATAACTTGACGCAGTTTTTTGCGTATAAACACCTTATACTGTTCCGTAGAAGGCTGTGGTAGCAAAAGAAACGCAAGAAACCGCAGAAAATACCAATTATAGCTCTACATCGCAAAGCCGAAATTAACACTGACACCGCTATAATAAACCCACGTGTTGAAACGAGAACAGTTAGCTATGTAGCATATTCGTACGTTAAATCAAAGCTAGTAAAATATGCCGAATTTCTTTCGCCGCCAATGTCGTTAAGTTCTACAAGTATAAACAACAAGACTGAAGCTAACGTAAAACTAGGAACAAAACTAAGTTAGCTAACTTAACAAGTTGTTACAAAAAATGCAAATTAATTTAAAACGAAAAAAATAAATTTTAGGGCTTTGAGATTTTACGAATTGGGGACAAATAAATAATTAAAATTGTAAAAACTAAAAATTCTGGGTTGGGACATCAAAATTTATAATTTTTTCGGGAGGCTTGTAGTGTGGGAACTCTTAGTAACTTATGGAACACCAGGCATCAGTTATTAAACGGCAATATTCAACATACAGAGGCTGCCTCACCACACCGCCACGGTCCTAGCCAAGTAATAAAGGGAGATAGAAAAATACCAAGACAAAGCAGACAAAATCAAATGATTTATTATTTTAAATAAAAAAACCGTTGGTGTAGTTAACGGTAGACTAGTTCAAATTACTAGTAATTGGTAGCTATTTAAAGTATGATTTCGCAATAATAACATTTTAGACAACGTAAAAAAATAAACACAGCGCAACCAATTAAGCGACATTTACGTCGTAAAGACACAGCAGGTGGATAAATTGTCCGCCTTGGGACTGTCTAACACTATTTATTAGATGGTGCTTCTAACACTGTAGTGTCTCTGATAGTATTTTCTATACATAAAATGTATAGTGTTGGCAGCGAAATGATGTCGACGACACTATACAATTTTAAAAAATTTGCATTTTGTCACATACACTATAGGCGTTAAAGATCCGTCTGCTTAACCCTTTCATGCCCGAATTAATTTGAGTATCGTACAATGTTTGACAAACTCAAGCCTGCGTCAGGGATCGAACCCGAAACGTACGGTTGAAACTTGTGTATTCAAACCACTGAGCTATCTGAGAGCTGTTGCTCGGTTCCTTAAGGAACCTCACAATGCGAGCGAATAACAACGCACGTTCAAACGTACGATATACGACAAACTCAGTAAACACAACGAGTCGCAATGTGCGTTGGGTCCATTTGGACCTTACGGGCATGAGAGGGTTAAGGGGAGTCAAGCGATATGACTAGATGATTAGCGGGCATTCTCAGTGGTGGTTTAACCGGTGGGGATATAGGTGTTCGAGGATGGTTGATGTGTTATGCCAGGAGCAGGATCAATTTTGTAATCTTTAGAACTCAAATTTCTCCAAATTTTTAATCGACTAAACTTAAGGCCCCTCACCCCATAAACCATCGTCCTTGCTAATTTCGAATAAAAATTGTTACGGAAGGATTTTTGGTCAATTGAAATCGAGGGAAAATATTCTTGAGCACAGTGCTCTGCGAATGAAATCTAGCAATGTTGCACCTGCCAGATATCGGTTCAAAATACCGAAAGATTTCAGAACTAAAATTTGGCGAATTTTAACTATTTAAGCAGGTTTTGTTCGCCAACATTAACAACTTAACGGTAGAATCAGCTTGCATGGGACATTGGGATTGCATTAAATTTGATCGCGAACGAACAGTGACTAATTTCATGCGAACGTTAAAGGCTTTTTAAAGGACAGGATTTCTGTGTATTGAAAATTGCGAAATCCTGTTCCTGCGCGAAGCATAATTTCCAGCGTTTGGATTTCATTTTGCTAATTTTCGATAAGTGAAAAACTAAATGAAATTCGGCATTTTGTTTAAGATAGGTTCGCAAATCGATATCGGTTTCGGGGTTACTTAAAGCTTATTGACGCAATACTGAAAATGCAATGCTGTTTGCCAATTTGTCTCTTTTGCCAATTTTACCTTCATTTTGCCAATTTTCACGCATTTCTATATATTTTTACTGAAACTTTTGTGCGTTTTCGGCGCGCGGCGGATAGGAGAAAGGGCGGGGTATGGAGCCTTCAGGTGTAGATTTGGCCGATCGGGTCCGATACTTCTATGGTTAGCCACGCCTATCAACACCCATGACCTACATAATGTTATGTATTAACACTATTTCTTCGTGATACCATTTGTTTCTGTAAATGGTGTAACAGCCACAATTTCTTATATATTCTACCTATGTGTTACACGTGCACTCCCGTTAAACACCACTTACCAGTATTGTTCTAATTTTCGAGTCAGCGTTATGAGGTGTTTACGTAAAAAAAGCTCAATTCACATGTGTTTGTAATTTTGAATACTTTAACCGCAAATTGTGTTACAATATTTTAAAAGCTTTTAAATACTTATGTAAAAAAGTAAAAATAGAAAAAAAACCGTACTTACAAAAGCTTGAAATATATATCATCGTAGTGATGGGCGGTCGAAACGGAGTCGATTCTGTCGCCATCGTTCGCGCGATTATTTTGAACATAATCGGTTAAAGAATTTTTTCATTACTTTTTATAATTTGAACCCCTTATCAACACTGCTATAAGTAACAACTTAGTAGTGACCTTAAGCATTGCATCAGGACAGATTGGTGTCGACATCTAGCAATCATGGTGCCACTGAGATTAGTTAAATTATAGGTGATGTCCATACACAGACTGAGGTCTGAAATTTAAGTGGAGGGGCAGTCAGGTCTCGGAGATGACAAGTTGTCCGGCGTGAGGGTTTGGGATGGAGAGAGGTGCACCATTTTAAGCCTCGTCTATTAGTTCGGTGGCTGCGCCGTTTTTAGGGAGATGTGTTTCGCGATCAAGAGAAGTTCGGCGCATTCCGCCCGCATTTTTGGCCCACCTGTCAGGGGGATAGCCTATCACTAGGAGTTCTGGACTAGGAGGGGTGGAGGAGTGAAGTCGGAGCCTGAGGAAAACCATTAATGTCTATAAGCCTGTATGACAATAGTTTAACGTTTAACATTAAAAAATTGCATAATGCATCGTTTCCCTTAGATGTGTGCGGTAGGGCCGGATTTTGACACAGTCTGCCGCGGCTCTTAAACGAAGCTTCGCTAACCGCGATTAACCAGTGTGACAATTTTGTGTCTGAGCCAGACCCTACAAATCTGTTAGCTAATAGTAAATCGAGGCTGATAAATTGTCACAAGGGCCGGAGTCGGCTGTAAAAGCGGGAAATATATGACGACAATGGTAAATAACGAAAAACTAAAAATTGGTGATACATATGGTCATATAATCGTAAAACATCTTTCCAGCTAAAATACTAGCATAATTTTTATGTAAGGAAGACCGTGTTTTACATAGGTACCAGGTTGGCTTATAACAGGCATTTACACAAAATTTTTGAAAATAGCAATATTTACGTATGTATTTTACCTGCATTTATGCGTCTACTTTAATTACTACTAATCCTGCCTTTTTTGTGTCTAGAGCTAAATATTTTCCCTGTAACACAACCTGCCAAACTGAATGTAATAAATATTTTTCATTAGTCCTCCCAGACTATCAAACCATTAGGCATAGCCGTTCCGGCTCCTACAGGCATGTGGCTGTGCCTGTTTGTCACAAGCCGAATTGGCTCTGTGACAGAATCCTGCCCTAGGTACACACATCTTAAGGTCAACGATGCATAACTTTTATACCCTGAGCTTGCTTTACTGGTCTAACGGTATGTACAAGTCAGGCTAAATGCAGCAAGGGTAGCGCTGCACCTCCGCCCATGGGGACTGGGTGCGCTGGACCGCGACGCCTACGTGTTTGATTCCCGTTAAGCCACTGGGAACACCAGCAAGGGAGGGATCCGTGCTTTGCGCCTAGGTGGATAGTCTTCCCACTTACTCTACAAAAGCATGCATCATCAAAAGTGGAAAATTTGGTCATGTACAGAGCAAAACTCTCGGGTCATATCATGTTTTCGCTACAGTGTATCTTGTAAAGCTTTGCACCCTCAAATTATTGTAGGTTTTGTCTCTCTAAGCCTAAGTTTAAGCCAGCGTTAAAGCCTTAGACTATTAAGCCGAGCCTTGGCTACATTTTAAATTTCAATTTTTGTCCTATGGTTATTAAGTCAAGTACCTCTCAACGTTATATGAAGAAATGCGAAGCGACCTAAAATTTAGCATGCTCCAATGTTGCTGAAACCCTGGTCAGAGATGAATGAAATATTTCGGATCCTGATCAGTCTTTGTTCTTGTGTCGGTAATGCTATAAGACAGAGGGTGCCCCGGGGACTTCGTCGCCAGGGGGTCTGGCTGTCGACGAGAGGGGACGGTGGTCAGGGTCGTGCTGAAAAAAGTTGAGTACCTTCCCTCCCCACGCTTCCGCAACCTCTCCGGCGTAGACCCAATTGTGCCAATTTTATCTTCATTTTTGCCACTTTTCATACGTTTTCACTATTTTCGCCAAAATATGCCGCGCATGTTCTGCGCGAGGGGCACGAGGATGTTGCGAAACTCATGGGCTTCAGGATACCTACGTGTGATTGAGATCAACGACGCCCCAAGGGGAAGGGGCGAGCCTCAATGAAATAATCCTCACCCTGTCCCCTATGAGTATATGTAGACTATATGGCGCTACGTTTGTTAGAAAAAATAACAGAGCGGCGAGTTTTGGTGGGGTGGAGCAGCCCCCCGACGTAGGCTTAGGCTTAGAGTATGTCTCATATAAAGACATTAGCTTAAGCTAAGACTAAGACTTAGGCTTAGTATATCGAGAGCGCCATGGCCTGAAATTTACTTCCGGCATGCAGGTGCAGTACTTGGGCCATTTAGTTTAATCGTTCTTCATACATCACTTGTTTTACTTTATATAGTGTAACTATAGTACTATAAATTCTAGGATGATATGGTTTGGACTGCTGGCAGACAAAACTTCCGCATGTCTTCCTAAACGATGCATTAATGCAGATTTCACAGAAAAACGCTTGCAGAAATCAGGCAGTTTTATTTATTACGAGCGTCCGTAAGTGACATAAATCTGCTAAGACTGGCTGTATAATATTTTGGTTTTATGTAGACAGCCATGAGCCACTTTTGTATCTTATGATCAATTGTAAGATATTCTAATCTCTTACAGACAACAGTAACATATTTTAGTTTCCTCCAGCTGGCTGCAATAGATTTTTGTCTTTTACACATAACCACTGAAGACAAAAGTATTTACTTAACAAATGGCCATACGAAGTTAAAATATCTTAAGAACAGTTATAACGTATTTTAATTTGTAATGCGTTGCAGTTCAAGGCAAAAGTCTCCTAAAACCAACCGCAAAGACTTCAAAACCGTAAGGATAACTGTAAGAGACATTTGTCTTTTATAGCTAGTTATAAAAAACAAATGTCTCTTACAGCTTGCCGTGAGAGACAAATATCGGTTACGACTAAGTGAAAGAGATTTAAGTCTGTTTTATCTCGCTGTTACAGATTTGCGTCTGTTTCGGAAATTTCTAACAGGCAAAAGTATCTTATGGCAAGATGTGAGAGACAACTCCTACAGCTTTTTATTAAAGCACACTTTTTGTGGGTCTAATTCATGTTGCAAAAAGTCAATTTCTTTTAGTACTAAGAATATTATGCATCATTTACAATAATATACGTGAGCGTGGTCCAAATTATGCAACGCGCTTCAATGAGCTAAAGGCATACATGTTGAAGTAAGGGTTTACACGGTGAGCGACCCCACTGAGGCCTCTAACCACCCGCTCCCTCCCGCTTGCCGAAAATTTTGGCATTAATGCGTCATTGACATGCGTACACAAACTGTACAGGATAGGCGCTGACCTGTTGCGATGTCACGCAACATAAGGGCAATGCACAGTCATTGAGCGTGATTTTCTAATAAATGCACATTCATTACCACATGTCTAATGAAATAGCATGCACCATTTCTACACGCTACGTGCAGTGGTATCGACCATATTTACAACAACTGCGCAATGTTGTGCCAATGTCTGCAATGCGCGTGCAATTGCGGTATCTATGTCTACGTCTGGTGTGCAATAGTACCGACGATATCTATATAACCGGCGTGCAATGCTTGCGACCGTATCAGCTGTCATCCTGCAATGGATGCCACAGTACCGATAGCGTGCAATCGTGGCGGCCATATCTACAACCAGCGTGCAATATATCTCCATATTGGTTGTTGAGATAAAGGTAAAACATATTTTGCTGTACTCCTTTTGACTTGATTTGACAACCTGTGGTCCAGTTTTATATGGAAAAGAAGTTGCCGTCAGTTTTCGGACTTGGAAAGAAGTGGAAATAACTTTTAAAGGTTTCAAGCGTTGCAAACTGGAGTTATAGAAAGTAAAGGAAAAAATCCACAGCTGACAGGTCTAAATTTTACCACATAAAAACTAGATATATAAGGTATTTGAATTATGAATGCACCTGAAAACGGACCTAATTTCACACATGTATGTTCACTTATTGTGATCTGATAGTTTTGGATGCAGTTCAGTCTTATGGCCCATTTTAATGAAAAGAACATATAATCCACCAGAATAGATATCCGTTGTAATAAACACAAATATGTAGCTACATCATACATGCCGACGAAGGGGTTCATAGGGACTACCCCTGAGGCTGCGGACCCCAACACGGAGGCACTGGCCTACACCTGATGGTACCATCCGTTCACTCACCCTGGACAACAATAAAGCCGCGGTGGGAAGTTTAATTTAATTCGTATCAAATGTACTCACACCTCCTTAGTCAACTCAGTACTACGCAATAGTATCAATATTTGTTCAGCTCACGCGTCGTTCACAGAGAAATGTGCGCGCAAGGACATTGCTAATGTTGTTACTTACAAGCGCTTGTGCGTAACAACGTACGAATGTATTACGACATTGTTAATTCTCCTACGTTCTACTTGATACGCTGAAATGTGATTACAACTATTCGCCGCTTTGTAACAACAATCGAATGTTGTTACAAAGTTGCGAATGGTTGTAATAACATTTGAGCGTAACAAATAGAACGTAACAACATTAGCAATGTCGTTACATACATTCGTACGTTGCTACGCACAAAAGCTCGTGTTATTAACAGTCTTAACTATACATACTCAAAGAAGTACGAAGCCAGTGCCTCGAGATCGGGAGGTTGTTGTGCGGCCTCCAAAAAACGGACCTTTTCGTATATGTTGTAAGTCTGGTGTGTTACTCTGGGACATTAGAGCACCAACTAAGGAACCAATCATTAAGTACATACCAGCTTAATCCGTTCCGTTTTCTGTCCTGCTAGTTTGTAATAAAAGCACACAAGTGTGCTATAAAGTCCTTAAATCACCAATGCCCACTAATTTACCAAAATTCTGTTTTATTGTTACACACGCCCGCCTCACCAAAAGTATACTACGCCCTCATCGACAGGTTTTCTGCGCCATCTGGTGCCCGACGCCCCAACCGATCCCACGCGCTTTCCCTCGGCATCGTAAGCGACGTAAAGTTTCGCGAAAAATTCATGAAACTTAGGGAACACGTCAGCAAAAATTGCCAAAAATAAACAAAAACAGCGAAAATTGAGTGAGAAATGGGGAAATTTTGAATTTCTACAAATTTTGACATTCTAGCTGCCTGCTATGTCACACCCCCGCCAACTCCGCGACTCCCTTGGAGGCCGAACACTGACCTCCCACCCCCGAGCCACTGGCTACCATACTTTGAGACCTAGGACTTTAAGAACGGATAAGACTGTCCGTAACAACATTCGATTGTTGTTATAAAGCTGTGTATGCTTGTAACAACATTCGAGCGTAACGTAACAACATTAGCATTGCCGATACATACAAGCGCTTGTGTAACAGCGTACGAATGTTGTTACGCAGAACCCGCTTTGCGTAACAACTCACGAAGGTTGTTATATACTATCTATTGTAATGTTTTCACCAGCGTCGGATTTAGCTCGTGCGAGGCCCGTAGCAATATCTAAGCGCGGGGCCCCAACGCAAATGAAAAACTCCCGCTTTTAATGAAAATAATGAAAAGTCCAATTTTTAAAAAAATTTTCGGTGTCCACACAAATCTGTTAATCAAATAACAAGAGAGAAATCCAAAACCACGAAGAATATTCCAATTTCCAGTCAAACATATTCAATTATCAATCAGTCGTATCGTTCGAACGTGCCATTCAGTTAATGTTTCCGCTGGTTTCATCTGGTTGTTGTTCCGTCTCTCGAGGAACTACATCGTGTTTCCTCGACTTGCGGTATGCAAATTCGCCTATAATCGCAGACGTGTCCATTTCGCTCAGAATCTCGTGTTCGATGCTCATTAGTACCAACATGTTTAACCGCTCCTGCGTCATTCTTGAGCGCAACACGTCCTTCACCCGCTTTAGCTTCGAAAATGACCGTTCACCAGAGCAGTTTGTTACCAATAGGCTCAGGTATATACGAGGACAATCGCCACATTAGGGAAAACGGTTTGTAGGTTATTCGCCACAATGAGTTGGTGCATGTCAGGCGCTGATATACTACCGCTACCGATTGTCGGTTCAAGACCACTGGCGTTGTGAGCGCGCTGGCTTGCTGAGCGTTTGGCGAATCAGTCTTTGCTAGAGATGAGAATTGCAACAACTCTTCAAACAGGTCCGCTACCAAGTCCCGAGGGTACGCTGACACCAGATTGGACGCGTTGTTTCGAATGTCATCCACTGATAACTGCGTTAAGTTCCAAATGAAACCGAACTTACTACTGAGAGCCTTATACGCGTCCAGTCGTTTTGACAGCTCAGCCAGCAAACTGTCTATGATAAAGAGAAACGTTCGCGTGCGAAACCGATCCGCTGGACTAAGCTGAACGTCTGGCGCCGATCCGGACTCATCGTTTCTGCGATTTCGCTTAGGAGCGCGATGTGATTCGAGCCTGTACTCCACGCAGTTTGTCAGACGTTTTGCTTCTTCCTCAACCAGTGCGTACGTCGACCGCTGTGTTTGCACGAACTCAATCAGTGACTCGTAAATAGCAACCACCGAATTGAGATCTTGGTCAGCTGACTGCAATGACAAGCTACAGACATGGAAGATGACGACAGATGACGAAGATGAGACATCGAGATG
This sequence comes from Trileptium ribeirensis, assembly GCA_030248225.1. Classification (NCBI taxonomy): domain Eukaryota; kingdom Metazoa; phylum Nematoda; class Enoplea; order Enoplida; family Thoracostomopsidae; genus Trileptium; species Trileptium ribeirensis. The sequence goes on from JASANE010001343.1 coordinate 89,608, forward strand.
CTGACAGTCGCTGGCTCCCCTTGAGCACCAATAATCTCGCATTTCATCATTTACATGGTCCGGCCACAGCCCAAGGTCTGACGAATACGCGTCGCGTTCTGGTGCGAGGTCCGTCGCTGTGTCTGTTGGCATAGGCATTGTTTCCTCCTGTTCCAATCGGGGACCTTCCATGTAGCGTGTGGAGCAAGCCTTGTCAAAGTCAGGTTCGTCGTAACCAGGGGTAGCGGGTTCTAGGAAGGACGTAAGCTTGGCAGTCTTAGATACTGCCTGTTTTTCCGCTTGTCTTTCTCTGCCTTAGACTTTCTCTTAGCAGCACCAGAGGCGTACGACCGCCCGACGTCAGGATCGCGGCTGCTCATGGCGAGTGGTTGTTGAACTACGAAGTATAATCAATTAGTAAGTAGAAGTAATAAACGAATTGTGACGCAATATTAGACAAATGCCGGCCAAATTATAAATTCGTCTGAAAAAATGTAGAATTAAACAATGCTGACAAGTTATCTTTATATTTTGGGGCGTTAACTCTGCGGGCGCGCGGGGCCCCCTAATCCGCGGGGCCCGTAGCATTTGCTACATTTGCTACGTTGTTAATCCGCCATTGGTTTTCATACACACGTGTGTATATGCTGACGATTTTGAGTAAGCGCACACATTTCTCTGTGAACAACGCATCACATCAATCGATCATGTACCAAGTGTTTGCTACCGTTGGTCAAATTTTTGGACTCTGTGTTTCCCAAGATAACTTAAAAATAATAAAGAGCCTAGAAATTTGGTACAGCATCTTTTGTAAATTTAATCGGTTACGTTTTTTATTTGAAAAATATCTTGTATAGATTTGGTAATATTTCCTAAACGTATTCGTGGCAAAAATACGGTACAAAATCCCAAACACCTAAGATCATAGTGTTTAAATTTGATACTTTCAATATATACTTCTGAGTGCTCAATCCAATTTAGAAATCATTTCCTGGCAGTGTTGTAGGTATACATTTGCGGAGCCACAGTACAAAATCTTCAGGATTTTTAGGTACATAGGAACTGTTTCTGTACAATTTGGGGTGTTCTAACCGTAAATTTGCAAAAACGACTTCCAACAGTTTATCTTGTTTCAAATATCCAGTTATTGTTCTTGGACTTAATTATTTAGCAGTTTGCAATATATGTTTGCTCCAAGTTTTAGATACATGTCGAAATTGTATTGAATATTTCCCAAATTTGTTAGAATCCACTTACATTCGAAAAAGTTTCAGTATCAAATATTAAGGATTCTTGTGCTTTGCAGCCTATAATGTGTCTTCAAAGTTCAAAGATTTTGTTGTCTTTAATATTTGGTGCTTAGATTGATTATGTAGGTGAGTATGTCTGTTGCTAGATTTTTTCAAATATCCGATTACGGAATAATAATTGTCAAATTAATAGGAAAATAATTCTGATCTCACCTAATTTTGCTAAACATTTTGTACTGTGGAATAAAATTTACATATAGAGCATTGCGACCAAATGCTTTCCAAAACAAAATTTAGTGCACAGAATTTCTGCGCGGCAATTTATTGCTATTTCTCTGAATCAAATAATGAGATTTGAACTTGTTTACACGTTGTTATGTTGTAGACATTAGACATTTTTATTACAGATAGCGATAAGAAAACGCTACTAGTCGGACGACAGATATCGCCAACGGACGTCATTAGCCGGATAATGGTACTATAATGCATAAAATATATTTAGGTTATGACCCAAAACAACATAACTGACCTGGCGTGTACGTGTGACAATTTTCGTGTCAATAATAACATAGATTTGTTAACTGTCAAATAATATATGCAGTATAAATGCATAATAAGCGGAGTTACTGGGGGAGATCATCGAAAGGAAATTAGCTATTTAATTTGCATATCTAAGTTGTGGATATTTTATAATGGCTTATTCGGTTCTTTGAATCACTTACGCTCGTTTTACTTATCGATAGTTCGTAACTAATGGAGTTTTGCTTTCATATATAGATTTGGTATAATGTACCCATCCCACCCTCCCAATGAGTCTTAGTTTGTATTTTCATATTTGATTGATCATTCGGTCTGGTACAACGATATTGTCGGTTGTTCTGAATTGGAGGTTGTAGAATTTGCGAGGGCGATGTGTCAATCGTTGGCCATTAGTTCCCTTTAGTCTTATTTGACGCATGTGTACAATTATTGGGAATGGTTTAAGAAGATTTACGGTGAGGTGTCGTTTTTTCCGGTTATACCTTTTCAGACAGCTTTGTATCTGTCCTACAAAAATGCAACTTTTAATTCAGCAAATTCCTTTGTTTTGTTAGCATTGGCTCTGGGCTAATGAATTTCTTGGATATTGTGAGAGTTTGTTACAGGATTCTACTTTTGCTACATGTCTGTCAGGTTTGAGACTAATTGTAGCACAACCCGTTAAAAAGAAACTTCCATTTTACTAAGGATCATCTAAATCAGATAGTTGATAAGCATTTAATGGAAATTAATCTTTCTTCTTTGCCAGCTGCTGCGTTTTTTATAATTAGTTTTCAGGGTTTACTGCGTTTTAACCAGTTGCAAGCAATTCGTATGCAGCACATTGAGGTACAATAGAACCAAGAAAAAAATTTTATTCCTAGCTGTACAACTGATAAACTGTGACATTGACATTATACGGTTGTTGCTGCAACGAGTGGAAGTAAATGTCCGGTCAAGATTTTAAACGATTATATCAATGCTTTATACGTGGTTAATTCTTGTCTGCATCCGTCCAGTTTTCTTTTTCAAACTTTACGTTATGAAAGAATGAGAGCTTGTTTTGTACCGACGAAGAAGCCGCTTTCTCATGATGTAGCAAATAAATTAGTGAAAGCCAGTTGTGTATCTATTAATTTGAATCCGGGACAATTTGGAACACACAATTTGCGTGCATGCGCTGCGTCTAGCGCAGTGCAGCGAAATTTGTCTCAGAGGCTGCTGCAGTTGCAAGGGAGATGGGCAACGGAAACGTGCAGGAATATGTACATTGATGATACTTTATATTCGAGAATAATGTTTGCAAAAAATCTTTTGCAATAAATAATTTTCTTGAATGATTTCAAGACGATTTTGGTGGGCGGTTTTTTCAACAGAATCGGAAGATCCAAGATAGAAAGCTTATTAATTTGCAAATTGTGTTAACCAGTCATAGTATTTGTAAACTGATAATTAATTTTTCTTAAATATTATGGAGATTAGGCGACTTGAATTCGATTGATAATAAAGAGCATTTCATTTCTATATTGGTATTTTTCTTGAAGAGATCCACCAGTAACGTAGTTTGTCCCGAAGTAAAACGCAGGAATAATAATGAATATGTTATGCAAAATATTAATCAATTAATTAATCAAACATGGTATAAATCATAAAGCTAAAGTCAAAAGTCTATTTCATTGTTCGCTATCGCTGTCGCTTAAATCAGTTTCACCAGCCATGTATTTAACACGTATTTGACATGCGTAACATGTTGAGCGCAAGAGAGACCAACACTGAGAACAATAGTAAAATCCACATCCAAGTCCGGAACACTTGATCAGCTGTTTTGGCGAACCGCTTACCCGACAAAGTAAGCATTCCATCTGTAAATTTTAATTTTACTTCAATACATGACAGTTTAGCAATAACGCCGCCATCACGTTGCTTTATACATACATTAAACCTACGATTATGTCGGGTTTGTCGCTCCCCGAAACCCTCGCTCTCAGATGCTCTTTTTTCTAATGTTATAACTTAACGCTACTAAATTACTTAGGACAATGTTGGGTTGTTACTATAAATTTTTGAAAAAAACTGTCGCCGCTCAGATTTCTCTGAGCCAAAGACTGAAATAAGCGTACTTTGAATCCAACACTATGGTTTGGCAAAAATTTATGTACATGAAAGTATTAATACTTCAAACCTATACATACAACACTTATCATGGTATAATAGCCAATAACGTTTTACTGCGAAGCTTATATATTGCTATAAATGAAAATAAATTTGGAGCAACGTACCTTTATAAACATCTTTAAAAATGCAAGACGTGGATGTGCTTGCGTAAGAATTTCGAGTTTTGTTTCCTACAAACGAATAATTGGGATTAATGTTCAGATTACAGCCACTACATATATTGTACCTTTAACGGCTGAATTGGTGTATCGTGCAGTGGTAGTTGCAGTGCAGTGTAAGCTTCACAGAGCGAATAACTAACAGCACACTTGCATACCTGCATAATAAAACAAACTCAGACACCTCAACACTTCAAAATGTATTCAGGCTTTTTTCTGACACCAGTCGTCATTAAATGCTTTGCTGGTTTAATAAACAGAAAAAACTTCTCAAGAATTGTTGATGGCTTTTACTGAAAGTATTAATTTTAGAATCTTCTCAATAAATCTCAGAATGCTTTCTTATGCTTAGTTCATATTGAGATGAGTGCACCTACTTCACACTGTTAACGCAGAGAACCACAGTGTTCGTTATTTTATCAAACCACACTAGGTTTGATGATGAAATAGGGAGCCGACCTACGTTTATATATCTATCATAGAAAAAGTACGGAACCGATTATAATACCATGAACTATGCGGTAGCGGTTCTTTTAGCGGCCTCAGTTTGTTGACCTAAAAGCGCTACGCTAAGTTAAAGCTTAAGCTTTGCTTCGCCTATCATATCAAAGCTTAAACAGTAAACGTCCACATAAATATTCTTTCATTGTTTTTGCCATAAGCCTCTGCTAAGAGGCCAGGATTCTCTCATCGTTTCTGACCGTCCGAATTTGGGAATACGGAATTTGTTGTACATCCTTAAGACATTACATTTATACTCACAGTATTGAATACGGGTCTCTCATAGACGTTCTAGCTAAAATTTTGGTCATAGTAGCAGCGTACTTTTTTTAAACCAGCTTATGTATAACCTAAGGTATTATTGCCAGACGTGCCAAATATCTGCTTCGGGATGTTTATTTCAGATACTTGCGAAAACAATTTTAATACTATTTTGAACACTTTCACAGCAAACTAGTGCTACTACATGATCATAAATTATCACAGCATCTTATGATATCTTTTAGAACTGGCTTTTATAATGTTCAATATATCGTAAGTGTATGCATGCGTTTTCAGGTCAGAGTTGGAGACAGGGTAGAGACTATGGCTCGACCCCACTTATTAAACAACTACAAAGATAATACGAACGTTGGAAGACAGAGTTCTGATAACTGTGCTTACTACGTTTTCTGAAATTCGTAGGCAGGTCTCTCCACTAAACTTCACCATGTGTCCTGACAAATCTCGGTGGGGTAGACTAGCTACATTGTACATTTTCAGGGTATGCAGTCGGTGTAAAGCATTCTCTCCATATGTTACACCGTTCAGTTTTCTTGTTTCTTGTTACTCCACACTGAGGTTACTTATATTTTGAAGAAAATATAGTTCAACGGTCTAGCAGTTCATTAAACGTGCATTCAGCAATCTTAGCATACAATGGCGATCTCCGAAGTCCCAGGTGGGGATAGTGAGTGCTTCGGTAGGAGGAGTGGAGGGGAAGTCACCACGAGGGGGTGGCATCAGCCCGTCGGTGGAGGAGGGAGGTCGGGTGCAGGGTAAACTATGTAAATCCTTTAAGTATGCATGGCGCCTATGAACATAAATATGATTAGATAAGGAAGATGTCGATTTGAACAACTGTTGTGACGAAAACGAAAGTTCATGCTTTCAAAATTCATTACCTTAAAAAGTCACATAAAAATAGTGACAACATTGACGTAATGGTAAATAGCGACAATTTGAAAGTCCTTGCTTTATGTAAACTATATTTTGGTATATTACACATGATATTTATACCGTTTATTTGTGAGTAGCCAATATATTACAGTTCATGTGAAAGCTTTACGTGAGGCAGCGTAATCAACCTTAACAATTTGCATGAGTTAATTTTAACTCAGTCTGAGTTGCGTTGTTTCAGACGTATGAAATTGGAACATACCGTTGCAGAATGAGTTCGGTCAACCCACACTGCAGAGTTGATAGCACGTAACTCAGGTCTGAATTACAATTCTAACTCAGACTGATTTAAGTTAACTCAGAATGAACCAGAGAAATGTTACTAAGGAACTCTGAGTTCGAAGACTAACTTCGCGTGAGTCATTTTTATGCAACCCAGAGCTCCTGAGTTAGATTTGTGTCTAACTCAATAATTTTAAACTAACTTCTGAGTTTGAGTTCTTGACTTCTATTACCTGTCAAACTCATCGTGAGTTAGGGGAATTCAACTTTAGAGTTCAGAAGTACAATATAACTCATGAAAATTTACAGTGTACTATGTTTGTGATAAACCTGTGCTTAAGCAGTATAAGCCTGATAACAATTTGAACTGGACCACATGAATGATTATTACGTTTTCTTGTACCATATGTCCCAAAGCCAAAATTTTTCCCCACACCATTTTCCCCATTGTAGGTTTGCCGCCACCGCGATTAGTAATGGTTTGCAGTATATATAACTTAACCTTATTATGACCAGGACAAGTGCGGAGACGATGCTGCAGCTGGACGATTATACGGGTGGCAAGTTAATTTCACGGAGACTATTCGTAATAAGAGCTAGATTGTAAATATTTTAAATGACTGGTATTATTTTAGTATCTTAGCTTACAAAAATATTGGCACAGAAGTGCTATTGGGATATAAAATAATGAATAGGAAAGGTTTGCGGGTGAAGCTAGGAAGAACTGAGAACTTACGTAATATTTCTTCTTTTACTTACATGCCGGAATAGACTTTCTTCGGTAGCGTGTTGTCGGATTTTCTTTTTGACGACATGGTATAATGCGAATCTTTGCAAGATCATGAAAAAATAATATAATTTATATATATTATTATAAAATATATATTTGATAGACGCAACTGCAAGCAAGGATCTTCAATTGTCAGAAGATGACCAAATATTGACATGAATTAATGTATACCCGCACTGTGCCCAACACTGCCTCATTTAGTTACACCTAAGCCGGAATTAGTCGGACTTGCGGCGAAACGTTAAAATATCGCAATGTTGACAGTGTTCAGTCATTTATTTATTTTAGTTAGGAAACTTCAAGCTTTACATCATCGCAGTAAATAATAAAGCAATGTGACATATATTCAAATGAAGAAAGTATAATATTATACATACGCTTAAATCCATGCAGCTCTAATGGGTCCAGACCACTAGATTTGGACTATGGAGTCCACAATACTGGCGGACCCTAAGATCTTTGGATATATTATTAAAACATTGCAAAATTAGAAAATATTTCAACACATGCAGTCTTTATAGCCAACCAGACTTGCACTTAATAAGTTCCCAAATTCATAAATTCGTTTTATCTACAAGTTACAAACGTCGTAGAAGCAAGCTTCGGAAAAGATCTATGACATTTCAAAATTGTCTTGTCAAAAACACATTCCTCTGTTCAAAATTTGGATCCCTTCACAGTTATTATACATTAAAATTATGCATTACCTAATCCGTTATTGCAATGGTAAACAATGATGCTTCGGTCACTCGCTAATTTGAAATGATCTATGCCTTTAGGTTAATTTTCAATTATTGTTTGCCCAAAACACCTGCTGTATAAATGTTTAAAAGAGAAGCAAAGTATAGAGCAATTTGACAGCTAAATGCGAACAACAGCGACTATTACAGTTTGAATATATCAATATTATCTCACTAGTTTCATAACTACCGTCATATTGTTTAATATTCTTGCTTAACGACAAAGCTGTGGCAGACTTAGTGGGTGATTTGGAAAAATTAAACTCGGTAATTAATTATGGAAAGTGTTTATATTCAAAAGAAATTTTTAGTTCAATTGCAGTTCATGTGCCGTATAGTAACTCCAAGAGAGTTCATTATAAAAATTCTTTATAAAGTGTGATACTTGGTTGTATTCATGTACTGACTTCATCCAATGATCTGGTCGTTTTTAGACTTAATACTTCCTCTTCAAAATTTGCACGGGGTACTTCAAGGTTCTCTGGGGATATTAACAGCACCCCTGGGTTTTTGGAGGTATCGGCTACATGACCCAGGGTGCTCAAATGGGCTTGACCGTCCACCCATCCCAAAGAATCCCCGAACGCAATCGGTACAGCTAAAGAGATTAGGGGTAGCCCACACACCCCAGAGAATCTTGGTGAATTACCTAATGCAGTCCTTGAGAGAAGGAATAAGTCGTAAAACGACCACATTATTGGCAGCGGTGGATATAGTTGACCGCAAAGGAGTGGAACAGACCTCTAACGTAGACCACTCACTAGCCACACTTTAGACCATTTTAATTCCATTTAATGTTCCGAGGGCGAAATTTTAGTGTCAGCTTTAACAGTCAATCATTTTTCTCATTGGAAATGTGTGTATTCATAAATATGGAAAAGTTTTAAAGAAAAGAATATGATTATGATCGTATATCATGCTCTTCTACAAAATTTTCCTTATACATTCCTCATAACAACTGTGTAACAACTGCAATTATGATGTCACATGAAATTTGCCACTAATGACTGACAGGGAATCTTTACTTCATGGCTCAATAGTTTTATGTGATGCTTAAAGCTATCAGAGAGATATGACAAGGCTTACCGTATTCTTATACTGACTAAGGCTTATATAAAGACATTATGATAAACTACACATGGCATACTCTTCAAAGCACGTCACGTCTTAAAGTTTTTATAAAATATACACTGATGTAATCATAAACGTATAACTTAGGAGCAAACTACATATTTAGTTGAAGGGAAACTTCATAACTATTAGTGCAATAATTGTTAGGAGCAAAGACACAGTCGACATTTCATGATGTCCCGTATGCAAAATTATGTTAGCTTCAAAATTTACGCAAATACACTGGTGTGGACATCAAACAAAAGTAACTTTCTCAAACTCAAAATATAACAATAAAATTCTGATTTATCTAGCTACAAGCTAAAGGTCAAGCATAATTTAGTAGAATTTAATCACTGTAATAAAAAAACTTGAGACTAAGCTATGCTTATTCAACAACTCATATAGACTTAAAACTATACGGAGACCGTTTCAGCTCATCTCTGGCTGCAATTCTGTAATTTATTCAGACAAAATCTGGGTCATTTAAGAACAAAACCATGATAAACGAATAAAAACTGACTTCAGCATATATATATACATAACATGATATATTTCAGATATACATAACCGTCTGGAAGACACCCATAACAAGCGGAAGATAAAACCAAGGTTTAGCCACATCCAAGTAAGACCATTGTTCAACCTCTTATTTTTGATAACTCATAATTTTCCATCTAGATTCCGGAAAATTTTCCTTTAAGGGGATATATCGATACAGTTGTACAAATTTTAATGAAACCATTTATTCATCTCTCAGTGAAGTGAGATAGCAGCTCTTCCACAGCAGGGACATGTGTTGTTGTAGACTAGTGCATATAATCAAGATGACTATGCGTTTGATAACCATGTTAATTGAAACTATAAACTCAATAATTTCGCTTATGACAAGGTCGACTGTGATCAAAAAATGTTTCTTACCGATCGGATCTGTTAAATGTTCAATTATATTCGCCGTAACAGTTGCGCAATACGACACAAAGTTGAAATAGAAAATTAGATAAAATCTTTTGAAAAAATCTAACTACGATGTCACAGCGTGACGGAAGTGACAAAAATTATTTCGCCTTTGTCCTAAACAAAATTCTAGCATTTCGATTGACGGTATCGATAACTGTTGAATTATTAATTTCGGATGGCGGGTTCTAATGTTTCGAATACATGTATAGTGGAAATGCAATAGCGAAACAGATCAATTCCAAAGAAGAAGAAGCCTTAGCTGTATCTGTATTTGCACTGATACTATATATAAACGGCACCTTAAATAGGTCAAACGGAATGACAATAAGTGGCAAGCGGCATAATCGAACTCCAGTTTCAATCATACTGGTTCAGTCAGTAAAGCTTTAATAAACTTAAATCAATTATATTTCAGTCAGGTATAAAACTTGTCAACCTGGCACTGGTAAGAGTAATTATCTACACCAAAATTGCTTCCTTATCGATTCAACTGAGAGTCTGCGTCGTCTAATAATAAACGTAAAGATATATGGTGCCATCTGGTGTTTGGTTTATTGCTACAAACATCAAATCGTCGAAACCAAAGGCGAAAAATAATAGGGTATATACATAATTATGAGTTTGGTTCAAGCAATCAAGAGAGCTTTTTACGCCTCATTTAATGTTACATAACTCTCACTAAGCTAGAAATCATAAACTTCTCTGACAGCGCGAAAGTCTGAGAAAGGTATTTCAAATCGGTACTTACTATTGGTATCAAAATACAGATTACTCATGTCCAATGATTTCCGATAATTACTACTCCCAAATAAATTTTTAGTATTATGTTAAGTTTCTCATCCCCAATAACTAAGATGGAAATTTGACATGAGTACCGAAGGACAAAAATTTGAAGAATTATGAGCCCTGCCGAGGCTAAGTTCGGTCTAACTCGTAGTCTTAGACTTACTCTTCGGATTAGAAATTAATGCAGAAAAAAATTGGCATGATCTGCTCCTTCTGCCTTTAAATATAATATGTCAATTGATAAAACATTGATGCTACCTGCACAAGAAGCTTCATTGGAAAAAATTCAAAGTCATATTTGAAAATATCCACAAATGTAGTGGCAACTGTTAGTCATGCCTTATGCTTTACGAATATGGTATACACCTTATGTTTTATGCTCGGCGTGGTTGTAGTGCGGGTAAATTTACTCCATGAATAAACTTCTGAATAAGCAAGATTTTACATGAAAATCTTCCTAGTAGTCAGAAATTTTGATGTTTTAAAATTGAAATTTAGTAAAAATTAATAAATGGAAATTTTAAATTTAAATTAAAAAATTGAAATTTTAAAAATAGAAATTGAAATTTAAAATTGAAATTTAGTCAAAAATTCAAAAAAAATATAAATTTATCAACTTTTAGATATACAGGATGATCATTATACACACAAACTAATATTTGAGTTTGAAAAAATGCACCGGCATGTAACTAAGGGAAGCTACTGCTTTGAAACAAAGTATCTGACTGCAATTCATAATCTCCGTAGTAAAACTTAGAAAAACAGAATTGTTTTAAACTCCCGTGTAATTAATAATTATAAAGTACGCACAAGTAATTATGAAGCGGGCTGTTGAAAGATATTTTGAAAACTGAAACTTAAATTGCTAAATTTGAAGAAATCATTATAAACCATATAAAAACGGTCCAAAAATTCAAAACAAATGCCTCGAGAAGTAATTTGGAATATATTTCAGCTATATCCAACCAAAATATTTTTTCTGTAAATTTTTTATGATCTGGTTTGTTCAACGAGAGACAAAATCAGAAGTATTAACCTGTATTAAAGTCTTAAATTGTTGCTCAAAATACAGACAAAAATTAGCAATTTTTAGAAAAATTAGATTTTTTAGCAACGCCTGGTCTGAAACAGAGCCAAATGTGGTAAAAGGCACAATTAGAAGCCATATTATTGTTATAAAATAGTAATAGAGACTGTTCTTAGGTTTCAAACTGGGTTTGACACAAATATGTATATTTTTTCTAATTTCGTTAGTGTTCAGTTTAATCTGCCAACAAGCAATTTTACCTGAGCACAGTGATCATATGGCTACTACATGCCTTAATTTTGGAACTTGCCAAAAGTATATTCAGACCACATGATCAACTGTTTTTGTTTAAGTCAACGACACGAAGACGTATACGTCGGCATTACAAATGTAACTTGAATTCCTTTGCATAATTCGATGTATGTGAAAGCAATGTGAGTGGTTGGACAACGACAAAGAAAGCGCTATCAAGCAGGCTGAAATTATCAGCAGAAAACAACTAAGCAATCATAATAATCATTGAAGAGATGATCACTAAATTAAACATGACATAAAATGTCTGGAAATCTAACTACATGACCGACTTAAATAAATTATAAACCATTAAGGCAGTTGCTCTTGATTCGACTGTAGTAGATAATAGTTTTGTGGAACTAAACTTCTCTAATGTTCCACTCCAAAGTACTCCTACACAGAATTCAAAGCTTACTTTCACGTTTAAATAGCGCATATAGTTATTCATTACTATATTTTATAGTTAGTTTTGCTCAGCATCTCTGAAGCTACTACGATCATTTTAACGACACCATGCATAAATGTATGAATGATGCGTCGTAAATGTCTATATCGTGTCTTGAACAGAAAGAAGACAGTAATATTAATGCCGATAGTAATTAATAAGACCGAACAAAATTGCTAAACATAAATTGGTAGATCATACTGCATGTCACGTCACTCTCCAATAGCTGCAGTCAGGGATTGAAGACAATTATTATGCTTTGATATTATACTCAATTTTATTGCAACACTGGAACGGAATCGTGAATGTGACTAAATTATTTCCATTGTTATCTAATAAACTTTTGGGGTATAAAAAGATACATTTTTACGTGTATCTCTACTACTCACATGACATTTGCCATTTGTTAAACAAACCCGTTTTTATAAACATAAATGTAGAGTTGTTTTGGTTTGAAACTTTATAAAGGGCAAACTATATAAGCTCAAATTTTTCCAAATTATAACACCAATTCCCGGTTCCATAGCGCTTTCGGATCACAAACGTAAAGTATACACCGGATTTTTAACCCGAAAAAATTAAATGTCGATATCGGAATTTATACTTTGACAGCGGTACGACTGATGTTAAGTGCATGCATTGGTGTTATGTAGGCATAGAGCATTGGTACCAAGGCATTTTTCCATGGTGGATTAAGGCCTAAAATCGAATAATTAAGATTTTGCGGTTACCGTTTGTAATAACTTGATAGCTGAGCGTATTTGACTAAAACTTTTGCAGGGAGTCTGACCTAATGCCCGTACACTAATACGTCATCCAACAAGCACGGATGATAGCAAAACAATGCTTCGGGTTCAAATCATGGTAATCATAGTAACTGATACAATGCGATACAATGATGGCCTAGTTATTTCCTACCTGAACCGCCGCCTAGATCGCTGATTGGAACACTTTCGAGATCTGTTGAATGCCCGATCTCCATTCTACCTGGTACTGCAACATGAACTTCGCTGGGATTGCTGTTATGTTCGCAATGATCAAAATCTACCACCAAGAACAGATGAGATAACGCTAGCTATTCAAGCCTTAAAATCCAAAAAGGCTGGAGCTGATGGTTTAATATTGGAGATACGCAAAGCAGGAGGTTATATCATCGCTAAGCGTCTACAGCACTTATACATCGCCATTTGCTTGTACTTTTCTTCAGCAAGGGTGACAAAAGTACATGCGAGAAACACCGCAGAATTTCGCTACTACCGTCAATCGTATTCAAAATCTTTGAAACAGTCGTCGCAAATAGAATTAGAAGCCATTGCGGCAGCTTCACCCGTGAAAACGAGGCAGGCTTTAGACCCCGCAGGGGTTGCCCACAAAATAACAGAGGCCTTTGCAGCTTTCGTGCGGCTTAATAAAAGAGTGTGGTCAAATCCATAGGTGAACGCCAAGACGAAGGCAAAACTGTACAATTCTTGGATATGTCCGATACTACTATCTGGCTGCGAGACTTGGATCTGTGCCGCTGAGTACTAAAGATGTTAAATCCATCCAAATGTTTAAAAACTATTGCGCAAGAAATATGGCTAGACGAACACAATTTGATCGAGTCCCGAGCGCTGGAAGTAAATTACTGCCCCGCTGCACTGTCTTGAAGCGCACATGTGTTTATTAACGCATTTTTCAGTCTGATCAGCGTTATTGACTGATTTTTGTAAAAATCAAATGAGACGTCTGCAAAGGAATATATATTGTGAAATCTGCAATGAAAGCTAAAAAGAGGTGTTGTAGTACCAGAATAGCCGGGATTTTGTATTATATAACTTAGTCTGTCGTTGGCCATATTAGCCTAGTGTTTTGGCTAAGTCTCTTTGCTTACTGCCTAGGCGTAATGGTCTTATTCTGTCTATTGGCTGTAAAGCCTAAGCAACTTACGAATAGCAACCATTGAAAACTAAACTCAAATAATCATTACGATCGCGGAAATGATTCTTATTTACTACGCAATGTCATCCCCCAGGTATGATACTTTTTAACACCGTGAATCTTGCCGATACTCTGTAAATAGTGCTGGTGAAAATTTTTTCACGATTGCATACGGATTAATACTACATTTCCTGAAAATATGCCACATTAGAAAGGTATTAGGAATAATATAATTTTGTGAGTTTCTGTTGCGTATTTACACCAATAAAGATTTTTGAGAGTCACTATCAGTCTCGAAACGAAATCAGCTATTAATTACTTGAAAACGTAAAACTAATATATGTAAAGATCACCTTAGCTAATTCTGCCTACGTTTGTAGCGCTTTTGTGTGTTATTCATAAGTTGGGGCGGGCAGGGCACGGGGCAGATTGGTAACGGGGAGGGAGGGAGTCCCTACGTCAGAAGTTAACCACAGACATTACTTATGCTATTTATCCTGGCGGCTAATATGGCTGGGGAATGTGTTACGGATGTACGAAAATAATATATATATATAGATAATCCTTCTCGCAGCAGTACAGAAATGGTGGAAACGACCACGGGGGTGACCCTTCGTCACTTGACAAAGCTGTGACATCAGTAATCGGTCCAACAAACTGACCGTGGGCGCATATACCACAGGGTACATACGGGCTAAAGGTTACCCTCCCACTAAAACCATATTTACCCACCACGTGACGGCTCATCCTCTCCCAAACTTCCCCCTCAGTGCTGAATGATGATTTTTAGAAAATAAACAATTTTCTGAAGAAAATTTAGATATACTTGACAAAATAACAAAATTTGACATAAATTAGTGAAAATTAATGACAATTTGCAAAATATTGAGGAAAATTTTAGCAGAATTGAACAAAATTCCAAGAATCTATTGCTGCATGAACTGCAGCTGTGGAGTCGTCCGACCCATTAGATCCACCTATGCGTCCTATCTTATTTCAGAAATGCTATTCAGAGCACATTTCTCTTGAAAAGAATAGAAAAAAATAATGTTACTAAAGAAGTTTCTGGTAAATCGTCTTCTACACCGGATTCGCCAAACTATTTTTAACCTGTATGAACCGAATTCATCCATCATACATAGCTCAGCTGCAAAGGTGCAAGTTCGTTCTTGTTACTAAGTTATCAGCTGAGTTCCAAAGTCAGGAGGTAAAGGCACGATATCAGCTAAAAAGGCCAGCATAACGCATTGTTAGTATTTTTGTAAGCCCGGGAAACAGCACCGCGTTCATCTCCCAGCTTATGCTTTGTGTGTTAACTTTGTTTTTATCACATATCGCACATAGCAAGGATATCAGCATATAGCAGAAGGAACTTTTGTTGTATGTGTTGTGTTATTGAGAATTAGGATAATGGACGATGGCGGATGTTGTTTTTGCTACATCATATTAAGTTTGCTTGTTAAGTTTGCTTTGGTGGATTGTTATATTAATATCGTTTCGATTTAGATTGAGTTGAAGCCGGTTTAATAGTAAATAATTCAAATCTTGTTATTTTTTATATATCAATGAAATTATTCTATATTCAGCCATTGAGCATCTACTTCGTCCTTTTACATATCAACGCGATGTTTTTTACAGGAACAAGCTAATAGAAAGAGTTCAGACAGTTAGAGTAAAACATATGGATACTAGAATTTCGTTTTCCACGGTAAACATGGTGTTAAGGTTCATAAACATTAACGGTTAATACGACAGAGTACTTTTGTTTGAATACACACCCCAGCGACGTCTGAAGCGCTTCGAACTTCAGTATTACACAAATCAAGGCCTCACTGGCTCTTGTGATTGTTTACGGTGCGTCAAATAACCAATAACTGCATTGTATTTTTGAAGGCAGAATATCTACATCGCAGTATAAACTGCGCAGTAATTGAGTTTCATGTCACCTTTAGTGGCTGTACCACATGGACGTCGCAAGGGAAGACGGGCCGGCCCGCTCCACTTTATACGAACAAACGTTAAAAAATTAACTGATGACATTATAACAAAATAAATGTGAACAACCGCCCTCTCACCACTTTTTTGCCGGCCCCCTTCCCACTTTTGAAGAGGTTGTGACGCCTTTGTCGCGCCGTGTGTTATACGGTTACAAAAGAATAGCGTAATACAGGAATCTCTAACTTTACACATAGGCTTAGTTATACTTTTATATAAGATGTGAAACTCAGTCTAAAAAGGGCAATGCTTATCAAGAACGGCGTCGCATGCATTGCGCTAACACTGCTAAACGTTACATTGGCCTAGTTTAACACTAAACTATGTTAACGTTATATAAAACATTGGCTGGTGATCCAGAATCCTTTATTCTCGAATTTCTCCTAAAACTATGCGCACAAGAAAAAACAAACGGTGAAACATGTAGCAATGATTGAACAGCCGTTCGCGAATAGCGATCTAATACTACCAGCAATAATTAATAGGCTAATAGTTTGTTTCTATTACCTAGCTAAAGAAATCGGTTATATAAGAATCACACTAAAAGTCTGCTAAATCTTTGAACTTTAGAGTTACATCTTGTGAGGTTTTATATATCTTGTCTTGTCTTAAATTTTGTCTCCTTACATTTGCGCTGAATCATATTATTGCTCGAGGAATAATCCTAATGGAAATCATGATTAAATCATTCCAAATATAACTATAATACAAATAATGACTTTCATCGTTACAACTAATAAAATTAAGCGGCAAATCTTGAAGTCAAATCTGATAATTTTCTCTCACTCGTGTAGCTCCCAAAAACCAGGTAACTATATTAGATACAACTAAAAGTTTTAGAGTCAATAATGTTAATATAGTTATTTTAATTTGACTCACGGGGTTAATCAAATTATTGCGTTAACATTAATTAAGAACAAATATAATATTCATATATGTACTAATGTCCTTCAACAGCATATAAAACAAAGACAGCGCTAAATCGATGTAATGTCATTACCTAAATTATGAAAATGACTTAAAACGCATTTTGAACTCAAGTTCCGACTAATATCACATAATGCAATTGCAATGTCACGTAAAGAAAATTATACTTTAAAAATTTTCGACAGTTGTTGCACTTCACAGAGGTGCACGGGGTACTTGATCCCCCATCAGATCCACGTTGGGCCATCAAGAATTTGAAAAAATAAAAACATAAAAGTTGTTAGAAAAATGCATTGATCAAGGATGAATCGAGGCACTAGCCCCAGGCCACCTTCAAAAATATCTGGATACGTCAGTGCTAGTTGCTGACCACAACTACGATAAAGCTACTTGAATTCCAGAAAAAATATAAAATTCGTTGATTCATTAAAATATTCTCATGGTTTGCTAATATTGTCACGTATATTTATTCAAAATTAATGGTATACTTTATATTGCTACTTGTATAAGGTTGGTAGAGGGTGTTGTAATCAAGCTATTCCTTAATGGTTGGGCTCGCAATAACATATAGATTGGTACTAACGATTTAGAGTGTAATATTATATTTCGCCGCAACCAACTTCAAGGCTAACAAGTAATCGTGGGATTAATCGCATTATCCAGTTAAACTATAATAAGACTGTGTTTAGTGATTAAGGGCGGGACAATGTTTCCTCTAGCAATACAGTGATCAATTAACTATATATGGTTACGATATTTAAAAAATATTGTCTCACCTTCATACATTTTGGCATATTGAGGAAATCCTGCAGCTCGAAGCCATTTGCAACATTTCTTTGCTTCACTTTCTGAAATTAAAGTTATTTGAATTATAAGTAAATCAGTACTAGATACTGTTCTGATACCGTTGGTAACTGGTAACTAGCATTATATGCATTAGTTTTACATGGTTACGATACTGTTGCCCTGACAAAGCTCTGAAACAACAATAGAGTCAATTGTTTACATCACCCAAGTGTCAGTTTGAAGAAGTATAACTCTTTTGTTAAACGTTTTTTTCGTAAAAACTAATTTATTCAACAAACCGCTGATAGCTAAATTTAAATGGTTTAAAGAAGCGAGTATGGCTAAAAGATGATAGGGTCTACAAGTCATCATCCTGTACGCTCAAATACTCGAAAATCATAAAAACCTGGCTAAAAGTTGCTTGTCGGTTTTACTATTTCAGCTAAACCAAACTATTTTGCATTAGAGTTTACGAATTCTCGAAAATGCCAGTGAATACGTATGTAGCTCCGAAAAATTTCTTTCCCACGTGACGGGAAAGCCTCTATATTAACCCAAAAAGTTAAGAGGAAGGTACATCGTTATCAGTACCCTAGGCCTAACCCTTAGTGTAAGTAAGCTTCACATTATATATGCATTTTATATATTTCTTAGCTTGCTTGTCTATACATTGTCTAACGTAGCTGAGCAATATTACACTCAAAAGATTATCCCGACTCAAATTCTATCCTGAAAATAACAACTGCTTGTAAATATAAAACCGGTGTATCTGCGGAGCTAGTCCTCAATACGGAATGATAACAAATATTCTCATTTGAGTTTTGACATAAAATTATGTTTTTGGCGTTTTTGTTGCCTAATATAAAAACATTTGTGCATAATATTGACGTTCATAGTTGTATTGCATGCAGGTGCATGCTAAATGAATAATCCTAGCGTGCAAGCATTGAGTTGGCTGGATGTTGGGTACGTTGAATTTACGTTGACTTTTGATTAGATTCTACGAAATTCTTACGGCTGAACCAAATTCAGTTTAGCTGTTCACACAACATACAGAATCATTTAGCATGAGTAAAAAACATGAACTCATCTCGGTAATGTGTTCTACAGATATCAAGAAGGCAATAAAATATTCAGAAAATAAATGAAATGAAGTTTAAAGTCTTGCTAAAATCTGTTCGTTTCCATAAATCAATGTATTTGATATCAGTAATAAGTACGGTCGAATTTTAAAGATTTAATTTTAAAGATTTTAAGTAAACCTAGCCCACAACTATGAACTTACGATCAGAAAAATTCGATTTGGCTTTAGCCTAAACGTGGTGCTGTTCAATCCCAAGTCACACGAAAGGCAGATATAGACAAAAATGCTTACACCTCGAAAAAGTATGTCTAACCACAAGCTGTGGAAAAATTATCCCTATCGATTAATCCGGCCCGAGAAACTCTGAGGGCGGAAATAAAATGCAAGCCATACCGTTCTCGACTTTCGTAGCATACGCCTTAGTCTTAGCCTAAGCTAAGGTTTTTAAATGAGACATACACTAAGCCTAAGGCTAAGTCGGGGTGCTGCCGCCCCCGAACCCCCGCTCTAAGCTGTTCTTCTTGTAACGTTATAACGTACCGCCCCTCGCGGTTACTTGGGCCGATTAATCGATAAGAGTTGCTATAAAATTTCGTGAATATAATCTCATATAATGCAAATTTCGGACAGAGATACTTTGTAGCTAAGTAAATAATTTAGCAGAAGTTTTTTACCGAATTATCAAAATGCTAATATGGGTTTGCAACTTTTGTATTGCAATTTCTATTAACTTAGCGTGTCTGCCATCTATCTCTACGACATAAACTAGCATGTGGACGTTTCCGTATTTGAGTTAATCAGTTAAAAGGATCAATTCGGTTTTTATTATATTAATCTGTGGTATACTTATCTAAGAAGCCTAATGGTAATACATCAAGTATATGATATATTAACCTATTAAAATATTTAATTGACACACAATAATACACATATTTATTCAAAGTATGCCATCGAAAGAATTTAAATATATCCTTAATAAGGATTATTAACGTGTTATAAGTCTTAATCTAAGCGGATTGTGGCATACATATATCCATCCATATGAGTCGTGTCAGTGTACATAATAAATATGTATGTCTCAATATAAGTAACTACTTGCTTAGTGAAATTTACAGCAAAAGTTGCATACAAAAATAATGGTTCACATATATTTGTTTTCTCAAAGATGATGCCATTGTTATTTCAGTTAAAATACAGTTTATATATAATAAATTAAATCAAATACATTAGCTCAAAGCGCATATTTGATATCATTGTTATGCCAAGGAAACCTGTGTGGACGTGCAAGAATCTCTTGTATCGTTGAAAATCGTAAAACCGTCTCGTCCTATGAGTCGAAGGATACACCTGCGCTGCTATCGAAAGCAGTCTGTGTATCAACACATACATGTTCGGGAAATATGGTACAGTTCTTCGTCCGTGGGTTGTTTTCCATTATCCCCACCAGCCCGCGTTTGCCCAAAAATGGTCAGATTCTGGAAATTTTTGAATTTTTGTGATCCTCGATACCTTCCCTGACCATTTCGACCAAAAAATTGAATTTTTAAAATTTTAGAATTTTTTTGGGTCCCAGGGAACCCAAATTTTTTTCTTAAAAATTAAATTTTTACTCACCATTCGACGCGGTTTGAAATTGTTTTTGCAAATTAAGTTTGCTTCTACTAAACCCTTCCTGAATCCATATTGCGTTTAAACATTTTTATGCGGAATGGTTTCAAAACTAATCCACGGCGCATCGTCGTTTTGGAAATAAACCAATTTGTGGATTGCTTCATTGTGATCACAATTTTATTTTACATAACATGCATGCATATCACACAAGTAAAAAACAAAAACAAACGAATATATTTCAAAACAACTGACAATAAGTAAAATCAGCACTCAACGCCGAAGAAATTCGGGTTGTACTACTTTGTAGACCTATGCGAAACGCCCGTTTGTGATTTAGATAATTTATGTAATGTTTATTTCATAATAAAATAGCAAACTGTCACAGTTCTACAACTATTAAGAAACTACCTTTCTCGGTCCATATTTTGGATCTGCGACAGCTACCAATCCGTGCCCATGATGCGCCTAGAGATAACCAGTTACTATGACATGAGTTGGTCAAAATACTATCATCGTTTTTATAGTCCAACGTGCCACCTTGAAGTGGCAACGGGTCTTCCCAATATATTTTGTGTTTCCATTTCTTGTCCTTATCGTTACTTTTACTAGCCGATTTAATCTGGCAGCAATTATCGTCATTAGTATTATTAATCCGACGACTAGGTCCTTTGTCGGAAAATAGGCGTCGACAAGACGTATGCTGATTCTGCGATGAACTTAGTGTTCCAAATCGTCGAAAGGAACCACCAACACTGCGACGAAGCGACTGGCCAACACTTGCGAACGATTTTGACGAGATCCGTGGCGTTGAGCGTGGAGATCGATCAGATTTTATTGATAAGGGACTTTTGGAACGTCGGACATTTGATGATGCCGGAGAAGGGGTCCGCAGTGGTGTACTAGGTAGCATTTTATTTTTTCCCAGCGTTAGGACTATGGTGGTTTTGGTGGCAGGATGTTTCGTTTAAGTCAACGAAGTGTAAGTAGTATGCAATAGTAGGATTAAGCTACGCCCAGACTTTAAATCTCTCATATAAAAACTGTCAGGCATGATTTTGAATAATATGGCATTAAATAAAAGCTTTATATCCATCTAATTACAACATTAATTTTATACGCCCCGGAAAGAGTTAAAAATATTAGTTAAGCGTATCCTGGCAACTATATACACCATAATAGGAATATTAAGAAAATTACACTACCTGAATATTTAGTTATATAAAGTTTTAGCATCGGCCCGAAACATGTATTTTCTTAAGTGAACTACGGTAAAGCAGTATTACAACTAGACTAAAATTAACTGCTCTAAACACAATTATCTTGTCGAATATATTGTGATATTGGCGGTTCAAAATTTTTGTTATGTCATCGATGTCCATTAATGTAAGCGGTCTACACTTTCATTCGGCGCGGATCAAATATTACGGGGGTTAACCATTTGGTTTCTATAGTTTTCCTTTATCTCATTGCATATTCAAATATATATAAACGTAGGATTTGTTTAACGCAAACCCAACTAGGGTTATCATAAAAAATTAAAACAATCAAGCGGATAAAATCTCCTTATGTCAAACTTGCTACTTCAATGTATGTGCAACACACTGCGTATCCAAACAACCAGTTATTCGACTACAACCAACTAACCTATAGCATGTTCCTAGTATTTGCACTCCTAAATTCATTTTTCGTATGCACACGCATGAATCCGCCATAAAAGGTTCAATTTTCTCCGCAAAGATTCTTTTTGCAAAGCTTGGAAATGATGAAAAATCTTACGCCTAGTACCGAAAAAAGCAAAATAAAAAGTTCAAGAGTTGAGTAAATACGTCATTTCAAATCGAATACGAACCGATAATAATATGTCTACCAGCTAATTATCTACAGCCCTGTACGGCAGAATTTGGTTGATCAACTGCCAATAATGCCTTGAGTTGAAATAATCTGCGTTTTACTATTTGCACCACTTGGCACAAGCTGTCAGAATAAGAAGCATTTAGCAAATGACAACCAGACACTAGTGTAATACACCGATTAGCTCAGACTCGATCACTCATAAATAATTGTTCTGCAGCGCGTGTAAATACTTGAAATAGACAGCGATCCACAATGAGACGTAAATTAGTTTACGTTTTGTCGTTTTGTACAATTAACGATGCACAAATATAGGATTTATTGTTAGCCTCTTTAGGGTTTCCGCATATTTTTGCAATACTTTGGCTGTGTTAGTACCGGAAAGATTTGCATTAAGTGAAAACAACATTGCATTTGACACAGACGGGAACAAATCATAAAAATTAGTTCAATAAAAAATGCTCATTTAGAATCACCACATACAATCGTAGCAAACAAATATTTGTTAAATAACTATAAATAACTAGTAAATTTATTGATAAGCAAATAAAATTTGATTATGCATCTTATACGTCTTCTTCAAGCCTCTATCTACATTATTTGTTTCCTAAGATCCACAGGAAGTAAAGGCGGTGTAAAAAATTTCTTGAGTTTAAAGCATCAATTAGACTACTCGTCAATCATTTCACTTTAAGTTATTCCAGGTTGTAATTAGTCTAACGAAAAACACATGCTTTTATATTTTAGTTCTAAACTGTTGGTTTAATTTATGTAAGAGTTACATATCAATTACAGTTCTAACGCTCAAAGGTGCTAGTGACCAGCTTTTCCGTAGATGAGATGTGCTGGTTTTTCAAATATATAACCTTTCGACTAGATTAAAATTGGAATCTTCTCCGTTCCAAAATTATAAATGCTGTAACCGTATAGTGTACACTACTGGTGTCGTCCCAGAACGACTATTTGTCAAATGTTGTACATCTTAAATTACGCCTGCATCAGGCAAATAAAAACAGATACTAAATGTTTGCTTTCAAGCTCGGTAAAGGTCTTTTAGTATCTACTGTTGCATTATGTTTATATTATATGCGATCTGGTGCGACCAAATTCTGCGCCCATGGTATATTGTGTTTACAGTGGCGGATGCAGTACTTATATATTTTTCAAAGGGTCGGAGGCTTCATTCCACATTTTTCACGACAAATTGTTACCTACTTTGATGCGAAAAGTTAAGGTGCGTATTTCTGAGTTATTCCTTTGTCAAGTCAGTTCACGATCACAAAACCAGGGACACTGCACAAAGTCACACTTTTCCCTGCTATATACATGCGAAATCGGCAAATATAGGTGTACGCTAATTCCGTTCCAACACCACTGCAACCAGGCTAGTTCACCCAGCTGGAACTAGTGACAGCGGTGATGTACGACGAATGCCAAATGGAAGGAGCACGCCTCATGTTTCCCTCTTCCCACGCCCCTGCGCGTGTATGTGTATGCATGTTTAACACGACATCATCTGATTCAAATACGGTTAAATTGTACAAGCTTTGACGAATAGTATTGGGTGCACTGCGAACACTCTATATACAATAAGCACGCAAACCTGATCAGATTGGGTTTGAACGAATCACACTGGAAACGTTGTGAATATGCCCTTAGCTAAAGTTGATAAAATTTGATGTGAGAGCTGAATAAAAATTATATTGGAGACACCAAATTAAAAGGCAGCAATATTTTTGCTTGAAAACAGAATTACGCACATGCCGCAGAGAATAAGAACTAGAGATTAACATCCAACACTTCAGTGGTGAAGTCAAAAGTCAGTCAGACTTGAAGCTAATATTGCGATTTGTAACCAGCCGCGCAGCAAACAGCTGCTACCAAGAATTATAAAATATCGTGACACGAATAATAATGATGTAACGAAGAACATTACGAACTTAAAAAGATAAGCCTTTTAAAAATCTAATTTGCTGTAATAAACGGCATCAAGTCTTAAAGACGCCGTCTTCTCGGCAACTATAACAGCACAAACCTACGCAGCAGCACTAAACTGAATAGACACAAACTTGAAGCTGGAATCGCTCCTGTGTATGAATTTTGTCTAATCCTAAACTGGATCATTCCTGGAGTTATGTGATTGTAACCCGTGACGTCCCCAGGATTTTCCGATTGGAGGGGAGACGCTAAAAATTGATGCGCACATATATACAAAATACGACCCCAGTCGACCTCATTTTACAACGTATCTTCTTCAAATATCACAGGATTAATGTTGTCAGATGTACAGTATGCAACTGCGAAACTCTGGAACTTTGTCAAAAAAATTTGTTTATTTAAGCTCCGAACTGTCCATAACGGGGTTTTGTGCACAATATTTTGTATATTTCATGAAAAGTTTCTCAAAGCGAAATCGCAAAGGACGGGAATATATCCCCCACCGCCGGAGGGATAGCGCTTGATTGGTATAGTAAAGTCTCGGTCGTCAAGGCGCTCAAAATGTCTTCACCAAGTGGAAATAAAATCAGTTCAACATATTCGAAGAGCAGATTATTCTTGAAGTGGGACAAATCTAGCCACTCGTGTAGAAGACGTATTCTTAAAACTAATACGTGATAGCTTGCAAACGGTGGTATCATGCTGTGCAAAGAAAATTGAATCCAAAAATTGGCTAGTTGAACCTGTAATGGAGAGCATTCAATAGCGACAACAGCGGAGTTATTTAAACATCACGTGATCGCAAATTGAGTTAGTGATTCACAATGTACAATGTACTCTTTGCTAAAAAATAAGCGTGGCGAGGCATCTCCACAGGTGAATATTGAACAAGTCCGAATAGGTTATTAGATATATTCATTCCGGACATATTATGCAAAGCCTATTACTACTCTACCGAACCAATTTCGGTGTTCTGATGGCTAAAGTACTATTCCAGTATATATATTATAAATTCAATGAAACTTACAAAAGCTAATATATACATATGATGTCACTGGAAATCGTGGAAAAATTAAGCCATACTGTAATATTGATTTAATGTCATGTAACATATTTGTTAGTGTAGAATTGGTTTTAATAGATGGAACGTTATGGACGAAAATAGATTGGAAGTATAACAGTATCTGTCTATTACATACTTCAATAAAATAACAATCATTTTGAAAACCGCATTCGTTAGTTTTCTAGCAGCTTCGTGCCGAACTGCAGGACCCTAATTTGTATACATTGGACAATTCTCTGGAAGAAATTTATCTCACATAGTATACCAAACAATTTTGAGATATTTTGTGTAGCTTTTGTAAATTTTACTGAATTCCCCTGTCAAGGCATGTTTATTATTGATAAGATAGCACCTGGTGCTGACATGAGAGCCTGGAGGCGGGGACATTATCCAAAAAATTTTGAGAGTGCTCACGATGTGGGCTGCTATCAGTGTATAAATCTAGATATTGTACGGATATATGTTTAAAAGGCATGAAGAGAAAAATTTCATTTATCATTCATACAAATACACTTATTTCCAATAAGCACATTGACTGACTTTAAAAAGCGACACCAAAATTTCGATATCCGGGACTGTAACGAAGTAAAGCTTGGCTATATATGGCTAACAACAACTGATCATGCCTTGACGTCCGCCCTGCTTCCCGGCGAGATATATCTGTCATAGCTATCATCTTTGTCACATCAATAAAATGGCAATCATTTGGAAAATTATATTGCTTTCTCGTCGTTTTCTGCATCGAATTACAATTTAGTATCCACATATAATACGATAGTTCTCTAAGAGTTATGTGTAGCATCGAACGCTAAATTGTGCAATCTTTTGTGCCTTTTTATCCTGACCAGAATAAATAATTAAATATTTCCATGACATTTCTAAACAATAGCTGTATATGTCAATTCTAATCTTTAAGCACAGAATATATAGTACCCTAAAATAAATGTGACACACGGTAATACATCTGAAATCTCACAAATGAAACTAAATTAATAATAAAAATAGGACCGATATAAGCTATCCGTTTCACCGCAAAAAAGCGTGGGCGACAATTTGTATAGAGCTTCTGTTTAATTAAAAAGTGTGTCACCGCTTGAAAGAGTTGTTCCCGACAGCTTCAGAGCTCGAAGAGAACGACGTTTCAGTGAACAAAATTTATATAGTAATGATATCTCTGCAAAGCGGAACCTTATCTGCCGGTGAAATATATGGATTACGCTTATTTACTGGTCACCGTTTCTAGACGGCGTCTGTTCACTTCAATTTTTCAATAGGAGATCTTGAGCACACCACTTCTAGTAAACGGTCTATATGGAATCAAAATTGCAGTTTTTTCAGTGACAAAAGCCACAGATTTGTAAAAAATCGATTAGCAACTCGTCATTATCACCTGTCCATCGAATTTGGTGGAATAAGAAAGTGATCACGAGTTAAAAAATCACCGAGAGCTCATAAAACTGCTGCTGAATCTAAAAAACACTAGGAGACTGAAGGTTCATACGAAGGGCGTTTTTAAGACTGCTCGGCTCAAAAGTCTCGCCAGTCGGCTCGTATTGGTTTAAAATATTTCAACAAAAATTGAAACGCTTTTAACCTTCAGGAAGAATGAAATTTTAAACTAATAAAATCCGAATGTATCCCGCTCTACTAAAAAATGTGCCTAGTATGATAATACTGCTCTAAACAAATCACAGCCGTTAAACACTTGAGCAAATTGTATTACTTCTGTTTACACTCTCATGTACACAATGATTTCGAACTAGTTCATGCTAATAATATAACAAAACCCATGGAGTTCTGAACAAAGGCAGCACTCCCGACTAAAATATAACATCTTTAGTTACGGATAGCTTCGATCTGTCGCAGATCCGGGTAGGCACAATTCCGTATCGACCTGCTCTCACTCGTACGCCAAAAAATCCTGATATGTCGTAAAACCTGTATTTGATGTTAACAAGAAAATAGTATGTGTTAGGCGCACAATTTTAAACCAACATAATATGAAAACAGTAGAAAATTTCTACATATAAAAGTAATACCCATCAGTGGGCTAATATCAGTTAGACTCAAATTAGTTCATAGCGTTTGGAAAAATGATATAACCAAACTCGCATTTCCAACTTAGTTATATCCATTCAGTTTAAAAATGACCTAGCTATATATTTATAGACATATATATGTCTACATATATGTTGTTGAAATAATATGATTGCCCCGACCACATATTATTTTCACCATGGATAGATAATAATTGAATATCAAGGTTTAAAAACCAGTTATATGCCTCCTTATATCGCTAGCACGTTTTAATATAAATGATCAACTTTGTTGTTAAACATATTCGACCGATAAAAAAAAGACATTCGAATGTGTCCGATTTAATACAACGAATAAATATAATAAAATCAAGAAAAATGCAGCTTTTGTGCAACAAACCAGATATTAAATATGATATTAGGTTGTTTAGTAGTAGAGATGTATGATAAGAAAATAAATCATTGAAAACGAGAAACAGTTGAACCATCTGGTATGTTATTTACTAAGTGTTTGCTTGCGGCTTAAATAGCTGCATAAAACTATATAATACGAAAAAATCAAAATGGCAAGTTCTATTGTCGATTAAATAATAAAAGCAACTAAATTGCATTTACAAACAGGAAGAAACTATCAAAATCTTGGTTATTCAGATTATGATTTCGCGCGGTTGAAGCCATATTTGAAACTGTATCTGAAACAATTTAAATTTAAACCTCCAAAAAATTTAATATTGATTGCTGTTGGGGTTTTCTAATTTATGGTACAAATGATATTTTCAAAACATCGTTAGTATTGATTACCTATAATAGCATTGCTAGCTTGGCAGAACAGATGATTATCACACAACCGACAGCGAGCGACCATGGATAACATGTTATGTTTTGTTTGAAAGCCGATAAGGTTTTTTCAGTCATAAAATAGCTCATTGGTTAAATCGCAAAAAATATGGACAAACGGTTGGTCAATGTCTTTTCAAGCGACAGATTTCTGACGTGTGGGACTACTAGAATCTGCTTCGTTGAAAACTTATGCGAGAAACATTAGCATATGCTTGCGTCTAGCAACGTCTATAATATGTTCATGTCTTTAACAACAACAATATATGCCTCTATATACGCTCTGCATGCGCGGTTGAACTATCGGTTATTTATAAATTCAGAATACTGAGTAAGTAACCAATACTGAGTCGTTTATAGATGCCGAATATCTTCCTTACTCTACAAATAAATGCTCCGTATATCATTCTGGAATATCACTGAAGGCCATCCAAGTTCCTAGAGGCGAAAATTTTGGGGCACGGCTCGGCCCGCCCGGGTAAACCCAGCCCGGGGGCCGAATCGGGTGGAGGTATTGCAACGTTCGGTCGTTCCGACTGTTGTCTTAAGCAACCGACATGATCAGATTCGACAAAGCGTGTAATTATATAATGCACGTGAGGGTAATGTATGTCCTGTGTGGAATCGAAAATATGCAATCTTGGGTCAACGCCTAGTCTTATGCTACGCGTTTCCTGACACCTACAAGATTCTATAGTACGATTCTAAATTACGACTCAGCTAAGTGGATTTTGACTTGATTTAGCTAGTATACCAACATGGTGTTCCGATATATACATTGAATACGAGCGTGCTCACTTTACAGCTGATCCGATCACATATTGTATGTCTTTTTCGAATCCAGTGGTCCGATGTACAAAAATGCATATACATGCAGTCGGTAGATGATAGTCACATAATTTAACATATCGGACGGGATCAAACTGCATTACAATTGACGACAAATTTGATGTTGAGTGATTCCTTTAGCAATTCGGTTAGCCAAAATATGTCCAACTCTATAACATTAAAACAAGATTATATGTTCCTGCTAGAACATGAATAACATACCAAGTGCTCACTGGACGTTTTTGAAAACACTAGTTTGACTAAATTGCTTTTTCAATAAATATATCACTAGATTTAACAGTTGCAAGCTAATATGGATGCCGATCAATAAAGCGTTTCCGCTACGGCTGGATGATATGCCCGCAATTTACGAGTGCAAGAACTTTGTTTATATTCTCAGAATACCAAATAAATGCAAAGTGAAAGAATAAAGCTAGCCATATTTTTTCGTTACAATAACTATATTATATGATTTCCGGAACGACCATATAACAAATATATGCCCCGCGTATACTATCCTAAACTTCTAATATTGTTGAACAAGGGCTTTATCTGTCTGTTTGGGTTGTGACATGATAATCCGCATGCATATAGAATATTTACACAATCGCCAACGGAGAATAATACTTTTGTGCAATTTAACAGTTTGTCTTTCACTAAATAGTTTGGAGCAAATTAAATAATCAATTTTGAGCATTTGATATTCTCCCATGAATTTTACCCCAGAACATTTCATTTTGATCAAATCCGGATAAAAATCTTGAAGGTATAATTGTTAGATTATTGCAAATATTGTACGTTAGTTAGTTAGTGAGTCATCTGAGAGTGTACACTATTGTCGTTTTAGTTATATAATTTGTCACATGAAATGAAGACGAAAAATCAACAATTTCTTTTATCTTTGATTAGAAATGAAAACCATAATAATAATTTAACAAAAAACAGTATATATACATCAACTAAATAATACATAATAATTGCTGTGCCAACATATTCTGATACGTTTGCCTTTTTACAATTTAGTGTCATTTGTCATGAGCAGATTTGGGCGATGTCTTAAAATACAACAGAATCAATTGCCGTTCCGTTCTAATTTTTTAACGCAACGTGCAATTGTCGGCGAAAGAGATTGTTGTACAACGCTTCACTTACAAATCAATTTGTTAAGCGACAGTATTTAATGTCACCAACGTTTTAATAAAAAAAGATGACATATTAGAAAAATAGAACAACGCGTACCTTTTACTTTTTTACTAATACCTATAATTTTTTTACTAAATTACCAATATATAATTCTAATATATCTTATTTAAAGTTTGCAGTTTGCAAAATATACATTAAATAATTATATATATATATATAATTATATATATGTATATTTTTTGCAAACTGCAAACTTAAATAAGATATATTAAAATTTATATATATTGCAATTAATAATAAAAAATTATAGTATTAGTAAAAAGTAAAAGGTACGCTTAACTAATATCATCTTTTTTTATTAAAACATTTGGTGACAAGTTAAATATGTGTCGCTTAACAAATTGATTTGTAAGTGAAGCGCGTCTACAAACAATCTCTTTCAGCAACAATTGCACGTTGCGTTAAAAAATTAAACGGAACGGCAATTGGTTCTGTTGTATTTTAAGACATCGCCCAGATCTTGCTAGCAAATGCAATATTAAAAAGGCAAAGCGTAAGTCGGCACCAGCGACTTATGTATTATTTGGTTGATATATATATACTGTTTTTTGTTAAATTATTATTATGGTTTTCATTTTCAAAAGATAATTATTTAGTTCTACTTCATGTGACAAATTACTTAAAAGGAGAGCAATAGGTGTACACTCTCAGAATGACTCACTAACTTAACTAACGTACAAAATATTTGCAAAATAATCTAACAATTATACCTTCAAGATTTTTATAGATTAATACAAAAATAAAATGTTCTGGGGTAAAATTTAGATAAAAAAATATCAAATGTTCTCAAAAATTGGTATTTTAATTTGCTCCAAACTATTTTAGGTGAAAGACAAATTGCTGCACAAAATTATTACTTACCCATTGGCGATTGTGTATTTTTCTATATGCATGCGGATTATGCCACCGACCCAAACAGACAGAATAGACCCTTGTATTTAAAAGTTTTTAGGATCGTATTTTCGTTGTTATATGGTCGTTGCCAGAAATTAGTATAATATAGTTTATTTGTAACGAGAACTGGCTAAGCTTATTCTTTCACTTTTGCATTTATTTCGTATTATAAGAATAGACAAAGTTCTTGCACTCGTAAATTGCGGGGTACATAGTAGGCCGTAGCGGAAACAGTTTTAGCTGATCAGGCATCCATATTAGCTTGCAATTGTTAAATATTACAGTAGTATATTTTATTGAAAAAACAATTTAGTCAAACTTAGTGTTTTTGCAAAAACGTCATGAGGCACTTTTCGTATATTTATTCATGTTCTAGCAGGACGTGTAATCTTGTTTTAATGTTATAGAGTTGGAGCGTATTTTGGCTAGTTTTCTGTAGCTCCAACATCAAATTTGTCGTAAATTGTAATACAGTTTTTGATCCCCCATTCGATATGTTG